>JAJKFJ010022289.1:0-16773 GCA_027382625.1 Tetmemena sp. SeJ-2015 | reverse complement strand
AAGATACGATTAGTGAATTGAAATGTTCAAATACAAGGACATTTAAATATAGAGACTCATCATTGCTGAATCATATTTTCAATGCGCATTTGATCCAATTTAATTATTTTTATTCTGTTTCTCCTTATTACTTCATAGTTTGTCTTGAGCATTTTTAGAATTGAGTGGTCTTCAGACTCTGACCCTAAAGGCTTATAAGTCAAAATTTGTGGCATTATTAGTTAAGACTTACCTTTATCTGATAATTGAACTTTCCTTATCTTTAGTGTTAGTTCATAATTCGTGCTTTGAATTGTCTCAAGTCTACGGATGTATGTAATGGCCTCTTGCGCTCTCATTGCTTTGCTGTCTAAAAATTTCGATTAGTCATGCATAATAATATTTACTACGGATAAATCTTAGCTAAACTTTAAGCTAATCCTCAAATAAGTTTTAGAGAATAAAGGTTTACTTACTTTCACATTTTTCAAACTTATTTAAAGAAACTTGGGAATGTTTTATCCTTAAACTTAGAGGTGTGATCATTTCTTCCATGTTTCTCATTTTAAATTATGAAATTACAAATTGAATTTATTAATTAAACTACTGTTATCTCTTCCCTTAGTAAAGATGTATTTTAAGAATTATCAATCATGAATCACCTAATCGTATTCTACTTATAATTCGTATACTAGTGGTAAGGATGCTCTTCTGATATTATTCTTGACATCAAGGAAGTAGTCAAAATTTAAATCAAAACTCTATTCTAGCTAAAGTTGATTATATGGCTGTTTTTTTTTAATAATTAAGACATTTTAAATTTTAAGGAGTGGAACTCCTACTTCAGCGACCAAAAATTTATCATTGAACTTCTAAAGGAGAACTGCCACACACCACCACCTCACCTGCTCCCACGCCCCCCTCCACTGCTACGGTAAGCTTTTTGGTCCTATAAATGTTTTAGATTAGAGCTATCGTGATTAAGGAAGTAAAGTAATATACAAAGCAATGCTGTCATTTAGATAAAAGAGCTTGAAGTTTAAAAAAGAAAGTCAAAAATTTAAAGAAAAGCTTACCGTAGCAGTGGAGGGGCGGGGGGAGCAGGTGAGGTGGTGGGTGTGGTGGCAGGTTCTCCTTCAGAAGTTCAAAGATACTCTTGGCGTCCTGAAGTAGGAGTTCCACTCCATTAAAATTTAAAATGTCTTAATTATTAAAAAAACAGCCATATAATCAACTTTAGCTAGAATAGAGTTTTGATTTAAATTTTGACTACTTCCTTGATGTCAAGAATAGTTATTTTTTACTCCTCTATTTCTCGCTTGATCTCTTTGATAAACAACTGGTTCTTAACTTACTAGTTGCGGTTAGGTTAGTTGGTTACAGACTCTTTCTTCTTACTGTCTTTGTAGCTTCTATTCATTGGCTTAGGCTTGCTTGACTTTGTTTTCTTTGATCTCTTAAGATATTTTAAGCCTCTCTTTTTCCATATCTTATAGGTAAGCTAATGTATTAAATTAGGGTCTTTATGGGCTATCAGCTTTATCTTTAATAGCAGGCTCTATTATAAACATGTCTTAAATTTCAAAGTTAAGTCTCCTTGACTGGTAGTAGTAGTAGTAGTAGTAGTAGTAGTAGTAGTAGTAGTAGTAGTAGTAGTAGTAGTAGTAGTAGTAGTAGTAGTAGTAGTAGTAGTAGTAGTAGTAGTAGTAGTAGTAGTATTAGACGGTTGTGCCCTTCTATTGTTATATCAGATTCTTATCAGACTGGTCAGTTTCTGTTCTGTGTGACGTCATGACTTATTGGGGATACTAAATAGGAACGTGTATCTTTGGTTGGTAGACCTACTAAATAGTAGCAGTCATTATGGCGTCTTCCTGAGATGGGGCCTTTGTCACTGATGGTGCAGGCTCGCCCAGTTTATCAGTGTTCCAGATCCTTTGAACAGTTCTTGAAGTCTCTAGTGAGTTAGTTTGGGTCTTTGATGGTTTCGATCATCTTTTGACTTAGTTCCGGTATTTTTGGATGTTTTGGGAGACCGTTGGGATGAAGAAGGACATTAGGGTCCTTAGAAGGGAGCTGGAGTTTCTTTATCTAAAAAGCTTAACCAATATCCCTGATAGACCACCAATGAGATTACTCGATCCAGTTCTTTAAGATAGTAGAGATATGGGGGGGGGGAAGGAAGTGCACACCCCCCTAAATATGAACAAAATGCCAATAAAAGTGCCCATGTAGTGTAAAAATCAGCTAAAAATGCCAAAAATTAATGTAATTCTGGCTTTTAAATTTTCCAAGAGGGTCATTTTTACGAATTTCGCTTTTTTATGGATGATCTATTAACATTTTTATTGAATTTATCTTCATGACTATTGATGCAAGATTATTTTTATTCCCCAAAAATAACTAAGAATCATTTATTACTTTATATTAAGCTATTTTTAAAGAGGTTATTGCTCTATAGTAATTTCTGATATTGATTATTGAAATTATTTGGCTATAATTGTTATATTATTCTTAAAAATTGTCATATAATTGTAAGATTCAGTATGTTATAGAGTTTATCAATGATTTTTGAAAGTAATTTATGTAATTCAGAAAATAGTGATCTGGCCCTTTTATATTAATTGTCAGATTCTTCTTTAAATAATACCAATTTTAAGATTGCAAAAATTTTAATAAAAACAAATCACATTTAAAAACTGAAGGGCGAATCAAAAATTAAAATGTATATTAACTCTAGTATTTCTAAGCTTTATTTTTTGAAAAAGAAATTTTAAAATTTTTAAAAGGAAAAAATGAATAAAATTTTAGGGGTTTTAAATTAAAAAAAATTTTTTGGATTTTTTTTTATTTTAAATTTTTAATGTCTGTTTACTTTTAACCACCCCCCCCCTTTTATCTCAGTAACAAGTATCTTTGGTGGTGGTTCAACTGTTTCTCGAAAGCATGAGCGAAAGTAGGGTGTCTGTTTTACTCGTCTCCACTAAAGTGGAACTCTGCTATTTCAGTTGCTTGGTTGAAATTGAAATGCTTTTGAACACTTTTGACACTTTGCACTTTGAGTGAGTTTTCTAACTTATCTGATAATCAACATACTCTCCGATATGCTTTTCGTTGAACAGAGCGGAAAAGTTCCTTTTCCTTCCACTTTAGTGGAGACGAGTAAAACAAACACCCAAACTTTCACTCATGCTTTGAGAAACAGTTGAACACCACCTAAAGAAAATTGTACTTGAGATATGTGGGGTGGTAGAAATAACAGCATTAAAATTAGTATTTAAATATATCAAAAGTTAATATAATTTTATCATTCAACTCCTATCTCTATTCTTCTTATTTTTCTTAATGTATTTTCTAAGGCTTTCACTATTTTCTTTTAGATTCTTAGGTATAATGATAAAAAGGGCTCGGAAAATTTTAAGGCCTTTTTCATAAAATTTGAAATCATAAATTTTGACCCTTTAGAAATTTTAAAGCTAAATTTCTATTTTTTTGGCTTTTTTAGAAAACCCTAATGAATGTTTTTCATAAATATTTTATCATTAAAAATGGGGTGTGCACTTCTCCCCCCCCCCCCGAGATATCAATTGCCACGCGACCGCTTAATTTTATTTAGGTATAGCATTGTTGAATTAGGGTCGGAGTTGAGAGTAGTTCGTCATTTCGTACGAGTTACGTACGAGTACTCGTTCAACTTTCTAATTTAATATATCCCTATTATATATTTTATACTATTGTTCGAAACATATCTGGCACTTATGGAGCAGTTTATAATATATTCTATTATTCTACAATAAAGGCAATAGATACAAGTTTTTATATTATTAATAGATTGAGTTATTAACCATAATTCAAAATTTAAATTAAAATTAAGTTAATTTTCTGAAATAAAGTTTTAAACAAATTAAGGAGATAATAAAGAATTAATATTCATTTAATATTCATAAGAATCAGCTTATTTAGTCAAGTAATTAGAATTTTTTTAATAAATTTTAAGTTTCTCTAATATAAATGCACGTGGGAACGGTGGTGTAATATAACCTATATATTAGTTTAAAATATATAAATTTAAGAATTTGCATTAATTTTTAAACTGATAAAAATAATTAGAGTATATTTTTATCTTAAAGTCATTTTAATATCTTTTATTGATTTATTAATCTTAGAGACTTAAAAAAGCAAATATTTTGTAGTTAAAACTCGTTGAAAAGTAATCTTGATAAAAAATAATCTCTTTAATTAATATATTTATTCTTTTCCAAACGACGTATTAATAGTTAACTTTATTTGAGAGATAAATTATAACTGATTTAATGCTTCGCAAATTTATATTTTTATTACTATTAATTAAAAAAATTAAATCTTGGACCCGTGATATGGTACCAAAGTATGCTTAGCTGAGGTATGAAAACTAGTCGCCATTACTCAATGCCTTTAAAATTTTTTGAATCCTTGTTAGTCTAATAAATCCTGAGTTAATTCGTGAAGTGTACCTTATAGATAGGGGAGTAGATTGTGGTGAGCCCCTAAACCGTTCGAGAACAGTACTACGACCCAAGCTGTAGCTAGCTAATCCTAAATTAATGACTTCCCATTTAAAGATGCAAAGGTTGTGGTAGAACTCCTCTATGAAACATGGCGAGCCAATAGTTAGAGTTTTTGCAGAAGTAATTGCAAAAGTAGCCTATGAGATGCGTAGGTGAGGTTTTGGCACAGGAGTATACACTACCATGCTTCTTAATGGTGATCTCTTAACACTAAGAAGTCATACTGGCCAAGTAAATTTGATATTCCTGCTGCATTTCTTTCCTTTTGAAATGTCTAACCAACTCCGGATCGAGATTTTTTACTCCCTCGTGATGCTTGCAGATTGTGTGTACTTTGAGTGAGACCTGATGGCCAAATGAGAGAGATGGGTCTTTACTGATTAAATGAAGCCTTGGCTTGATTTAGTTTTATTTATTATTATTTATGCCTTGCGGGATTACTCTTTAATGCTGCTTAATTCCTTAATTCCTTAAAAATTTTATGCCTTAAAATCAATTTCAAATTAAATTCAAATATATAATTTTTAATTTTTATTTATGCAGGGAGAAAATAATTAATATATTTTTTTAAAATTAATTTTTGAGCTGATTTTTTAATAAAAAAGTGAAGCAAATTAAAAACTAATTAAATAAAGTATAAAATTTGTGGTAGCTAAATTTTTTAGTTTGGGTGTAAATAATTAAGATTCAATTAAGCATTAATACTAAGCAAATTTCTTTCATTTATTTTCTTCTCTGAGACTCGCGGAGCGATGCACTAATTTTGAGTTTTTCGCATATTCTTTATTTTTAGTTTGTCAACCAAATTTCTCTACATAGATAGCACCACTCATAGTATCAGTAGAACAAACTCATCTTAATATTATATAAGCTCTAGGACAAGATCAATATTGAGCTACCTTTTTAGCGTGCATCAATTTTCAGCAATTTATTTACAATTTTAATTTAATTCAGATTTTTATTTAATTATATTACTATATTAATTGTCGATGTTTTGTTAAGAGATATGATTTAATCTGAATGTAAGCCCTCTGAATTTTTACTTTATGAAATAATTAACAAAAATTATCTTCTCTTTTCTTATCCCTGACACTAACCAGACTCTACTAAGGAAATCTTTTTTATTATTAAAAATATTTATTAGAAATCTAATCTTAGTTTTTTTTATATAGCTCTTGAGAGTATAAATTATAGTAATTTAGATGATCAATTAAGAAAATAATTATCATATTATATTTCTTAGAATCATAAAATTTAAATTGTTTTTCATAGAAAAATAATTATTTTTTAGTAATAATCTGGAATTTCATGTAAAATTCTAAATGATTTTCACAAAAAACATTAATTTTTACTTAATTATGATTTCAAAAAATTTATTATACTCATCCTCAACTACACTTCTCAAAAAATTTATTGTGTTGAGATCTTTTAATGTGATCATGAATAAAACAGCAGATTTATTACTGTAATAACTATTTTTTTAACCTAGAAATAGAAAATCGTACTTAACAATATAATATTTGATTTATTCTTTTAACAATTATTAATTTTATTAGTTTAATGTATCTTTAAGGATTTGTGACAGCTAATTTTTCAAATTGCACATTAATAATCATTGATAAATATTAAATAAAAAATATTGATTTATTTTTATTATTATGATTTAAATCCGAATAATTCTTTCACATATAATTAATAAATTTTTATCTTTCATAAAAATATATTGCTGAGAATGCATTCAAATAAAGAATTGCTATTAATTTAAAAAAGAAGGAGGGGGGACGGAAGTGCTACTCCCCCCTTTTTATGGTCAAAATCGCCCAAAAATCGACAAAATAGGCCGAAATCGGCCAGAAATGCCAAAAATTAAGAGTTTTTGGCCTTCGAAATTCAATTGTGGGTCAAATTTTATTATTTCAAATTTTTTCAAAATTATCTATTTTTTGGTTATTAAATCTTATTTTGATGAATACTTTCTTGTTTTTGGGTCCATTATATTTTAATGACTGAGTCACATTTGAACTTCTATATATTCTTCTTCAAAATAGTGGGCCTAAGAAATGATTATCCAAAATAGGTATGAGAAGTTCTGCAATTAATTTCCAAGAAGTTTAAAAACTATTGTAAAAAAAGTAAATAAAGAATGCTATTTTTTATAAAACAATATCAATGAGCCCTTCTCTTTGTTAAAGCCTGAGTAAAAGACCAAATACTGCGATAGATGAAATTATCTTGACTTTAAACTTAACTTGACATATTCTTCTTAAGTAAGTAATTATATTCGAGGAAAGATATCTCTTAGTTGGAGAGGACATCGAATAACTGCAATATTTATAAATACTGAAGGGTAGATTTCACTTATAGCGTAAATTTGCCCTAAATTAAAAAAAAACTTTTATTAAAATGGTAATTTGACTTGAAACATATTTTGAGTCAATTTTTGGAAAAAATTAAATCATGAAATTTGACCCTTAAGGAAATTTCGAAGGCCAAAAACTCTTTATTTTTGGCATTTTCGACAGATTTCGGCCTTAATGGTCGATTTTTGGGCGATTTTTACCATAAAAAAGGGGAGATAAACTTCTGTCTCCCCCCAAAAAGAATTTAGGAAGAAAGAGTGATAACGTTTCAAATTTAAATAAAAATGTACCATTCCATGATCATCATAAAATCAACTATTAAATTAGATTGAATAAATTACTCTCAAAATCCGATAAGGCAATCTTAATTTACTCATAAAATTAAGATCAATTTGTAAAATTTTATTTTAGAATTGATATAATTCTAAAATATTATTATAGGAAGAATATGAATGATTGAGTAGATTTTGTTTAAGAGTTGTTAAAATACAAAAGATAATTATTTTAAAATAGTTTATAATAATTCAATTCATTGTATTAATATAAATAATGTGGGAAATGAGTTTTGAAAGAGCTCAGCTGTATAATTAATTCATTAATTGCTAAAAAGATAATATTATCATTTAAAGTTTCACTAAAAAATTTTACAAGGAAAAATAATGTATTATACGTTCAGCCCCGATTGGTACTACTAGTTGATTAAGCCAAGCTTGTCCAGTAAGTGAGCCACTGTTTTTTCGTTTTTTTACTGAAGAATCTTTTTAGAGAGAGTGCTTCAAATCCGATCCAGTAGGCCGTTGCATGATTAATCGAGAATGTTCCTATAAATTGTTTGGAATTGAGATAAAGTAAAGATTTTACCTTTTGTTTGACATGTTCTGTAGCAATACCGCTTCGGCCAGAACTAAGGAGCGCTTTTAACGAGTACCGAAGTCTTAACCCAGATGTGCAAGTGCTTTCGTCCTCTCGTCGTCCAGCCTGTAAAAGAAGAAAACTCAAAGTCTTTTCTAAAAATGGGCTGAGTACGGTATATATAGATTCTAAGCTATTTTTTTAAGCTTCATAGTAAAGGTAAGAGAACATTGCAAAAAGTTGAAAGAAAAGAAATAATGTGAAGATGCAACTCACTCTGCCATGTCTCAAGAAAAATCATATGACGATAACCTTTGTGCAAATGATTTTCGAAATTATAATAATAACCATGACTGATAAAGAGTAATTATTCAATCATACTTATAGGCTTGACAATCGGTTGTAGAAGAGTTGTCAGTTCGTGTTCTATTCTTCTTGTGCTCATGATATGTTGTTGTAGTTTTCAAATGTTTATTATGTAGTATTGTAAATAGCGATTCACATATCACTCCTCCCCATCGGCTATTAATGATATATATTTTTGACTTTATCATATCGCTATTGAATTTGTTTTATTCAAGAACCTTTTTGATTTTAATTAAATTCTGAATAATAGTATCTTGTCATATTAATTCTTTGTTAGAAAAAAAAAATCTCATGAATTTGCACGAGTTCGCAAATATAGTGTTAAATTAAAATAGAGAAGAAGTTTTTAATTTAGATTTCGTTTGCAAGATACGAGTAGATTTTTTAAAGTTAAGGTTTTTATAAAAGAAAAGAAGAACTACGTGTGCGTGCTCTGTGAGCATTTAAAAATACTTGATGAATTAAAAAATAAATTAAAACTAAACACATATTACGGGGGGTGCCTACTTACCTCAGACAATAAATTATAATATTGAAAAAGGCTGTAAGAAGAAAATTTGTTTATAGGGTAATTTTTTCGCTCCTTAAATATGATCTATTTCATTTTATTAAGCGTTGCGTCGAACATCTCAGATTTCAAGAATTTAATTCTTAATTCATCTCAGTTAGAGGTCGAAGCTGTACCTAAATAAGCAATAATAGAATTTTGGTTAGATGCACTTAGTTTTTTTGCTGTTGTTTAAATGAAATTAAAGTGTGTTCTACGAACTTTTTGATAAAATAAGTGTAGCATCTTTTCGAATACATTTTCATGCATTCAGCTAATAAGCCCAGAAGAAGTGATAGCTAAAATATCGGTTAGCACTTTTTGCCCCCTTAATCATAAAGTATCAATTTGTTGTTCATAGATCGAGTGTACACATGATTTCAAAATTAGACTTTATTTCATTTAATCAAATAGCACGAAAAGATAGCTTCAAATATATTATTATCTATTTTATACAGCCTACCTCTAGACCTCTGACTGAATAAGATTTTAAAAATTTTAAGTCTGAGATGTTCGAGCAAGCCTTTATAAATGAAAGAATCATATTTAGGAGCTGCGAAGAATTACCCGTATAAACATATATTTCTTCTTAACTTTATTCAATATTATAATTTTATTGTTGAGGAAAGGCCCCCCAAAAGTTTTAGTTTTTTATTTGAGAAATTCTGCTGTTTTTTAATCTTCTTTTTAACATAGCTGGATAATTTTCTCGAATCAAAAGTTACAATTTTTCAATTTTGTCAAAAATACCCCCTCTTATTCCAGTATTTTAAATTTTAATCGTGGATTTTACTTGTGACCAGAAAACTGTGAAAAGCTTAGAAAATGTTTTATTTTGAAAGGTATGAGATTACATTTAAGTTGCTTTTAGCAAAACTTATTGTTAAGAGTTTATAAAATTTTTTATGGATTTTAAATCTGCTGATAATCTCCGTGCTTCAAAAATTTAAATTTGTCATAAATCGTCTTGTAATTTCAAAGTTTGCAAGCTTATTCAGCAAAAATTTAGTAATTCAAGATTCTATTATATAAATAAACTCTTCACAAAGATCTCTGTGGTGTAAATGAATTGAAAATATTCAAGTGAATATAAAAATTTAGACGGTATATAGTATTTTTACAAGTTAAGATTAATTCATTGCATCATTAGATCATTAGCAAATCCCTAATCTGAGCCAGAGTAGACATGCCAAGCAAGCTATGATGTGACAGAGGCATCATGAAGTATTGCCTTTAGGAGGAGGAAATAAGTGGACTCAATATCCCGATATCGGTTAATCTATCAGAATTCTCCATTACAGTTGTATTTAGCTCCAGTTCTTAAATTTTAAGCCATAAAGTTTGAGCTACAAATAATAGAAGTGAAATAACTAGATATGAGAGATTCTATTGTTTTAAGTGACATTTTAACTATCATTATAAAGAAATGACTGTGTGGAAGGCTGAAAATACGATCTCTAAATATATTCCAAATTAGTCCATAACTACATACATTTCATCTAATTACCCGTGGTTGCTTCGCAATTTTAAACATAATTATTGTAAATAATTAGCCTCTTAACTTCTGAAGAAAGGATCATTATTCTTGGGCTAAGCAGGCTCATTTAAATATTCTCGTCTATAATAGCTATTTTATAAAAATCATAGAAAGCAATTAAAGGTATTCAGCTCATTAGAAGTAAAGTTATGGCTAGCAAATTCCTCATGAAGAAATTTCAATTTCTTTATTTATAATTTATCAAATGAGTTAAATTCAAAGAACTCAAGTAAAATGTGAAAAAAAATTACAATATACAACGAAAATGTTCAATTATTATAAATTGATAATTTTTTAATAAAATTTTGCAAATAGAATTCAATTTCTAAAATTAAAATAGATTAATTTTAATTCCTTCGAAAATTACAGCAATAATAGCGCTATCTAAGGGTCGGTTGCATATATACAGAGAAGCTATTTAACTCGATATGCTTCCTTTGAGAATTCAATTATTCAAAATAGCATATCAAACTAGAGCGTCATGGTATTTTATTTTGTCAATGCAACTGTGAAATCAGTCTAATTCAAGAATAACTATTTTCTATATGATTCTTAATAAATATTTTTTTAGGTATAAGCTTTATTTAAATCAAATTAAGAAATTATTTTGCTTAAATTTTTATCAATTAAAAATATAACATTGATTTTCTTAAAGGATGTATTTATTTAAGCTAACATAATCGTGATAGAGTAATACACTTTATAAAAAATCTCTTAAATAAAGGTATTCCATTATGCTCAAAGATAAACAGGAAGTTGATTTCAAGAGGATTTTAAAATCATAATTTAAAGTCAAGAGTTTTAAATGGTTTATATTAACAATTTTTCTATTATCAATTATATAATTAAAAGGTAGTATAAGAGATTTTAACAAAGAAAAAAATTATTAAATACAGTAAATTGTGCAAATAATTAAGCTACTAATTTTTTGGGAAAATGAGACTAATAAAGATAAAATTATCAGTCAAATAGAGGGTTGTCAAACGGAGCATAGAACGATTGGCTCACCGTTCTTGATCTTCTGCTCTTGAGCTTCTTAAGGAAGCAACATACTTGCTCTCGCTTGATGAGAGGTAGGATGAAAGACATAAGCTTCTAAGCCTGGTCTTCGCTTTTCCTTGGAAGTAGATACCGCGTCAAATTCTTATTATTTATATATAAGACAGCTTACTTTTCTATTAAATAATTAAATAATCATTATAAATATTTGCTTTGAAAATGCTTTATCTTTATTATAGGATGAATACGAATGCAAAATCGGAGGTAAGATATATTTCAGATTATAGACGCTGAATGAAGGCCTAATGTTAAGATGGTTAACGCCAAGATGAATCAAAATTTACTCCAAGGTTCGAAACCTACAGGTAAAACACTTTTTTTAATCATTTTTTAAACCAATATTTATAGCAGCAGTAACAATAGTAGTAATAGCAGTAGAAATAGCAACAGTAAAAATAATTTAAGAGATATTTCTGATGAATAAGATGAAGGTGATGAACAAGAAAATTTGTAGAAGTGCGATGAGGAACGCTGCAACTGTTCCTAACTGTTCTGCATCTTGCAAAGCAACTTTTCAATGCGAGAGTGTATACGGTCGCGGTGCGCACTCTCAACATTTTTGCATGGAGTTGATTGAGAACTGGCTATTACTACTTGGATTAGAGGGTGTGACTACCATTCCATACCTTAGAGTGCAAAATGAAACTGAGCAGTAAGGATATATAGAAAGAAAATTGCAAAAACAACAAAATTATAAATGATATGATTATTAAGTTATTAATAAAGAATAATATACACAAATTATTTCATTGTTCTTATCTATTTTATGGGGTGTTTTGGTTTTGAATACACCTGTTGCAATCGAATGTAACGTTTGATACAAATCTTAAATTTATTTGATTCAATCGAAAGAGTATAAAGAGGGCGAGTATGTACATTAGGATTAATAAGCTGATTTCGTAATTCAGTAGTATAAGTTGTCTTGTTTTAAGAAAGTTGGGATTATTATTTTATTTTACTGTTACTTTACGTATTTCTATTTAGAATAATAGAAAACTTTCTACTCCCTTTTTCTCCAAGTCTAATTTGATATAAATAGGTAAAAATTAATTGTTTATACCTGAGCAGATGTGTCGCTTGAAAGTCCACAACTGGCGGCGGACAATTGGCGGACAATTGGCGGACTCAAGAGCGGACCAAGAAGCGATCGTGCGGATCACCTCCAGTGACCAGATGGCTTGGAGAGGCGAGAATTGACAAGGACTACTGGTACCACTTAGAGGGTTGCAGATCGATTACCTCGATACAGCTTACCTACCTATTAGCACATCCTGAGATTACTACCGGAGCATGAGAGCAAGCTCCTGTTACCTATCTTGTCCTAGGTCAATCAGTCTTAGACACACCGACTCCCGAGTGTGGGACCCGCAGCTCACGCCCTCAGTCAGGGTAGGGTGGGTTGAACGGCAGGGATCCCTGCCATTGCCCTGCTTGCTAGCGAGTTGGGCAACGTCTCCGGAAGTCCCTCTTGCGGTCATGATTTTGCATGATTCAAGTTGACTTTGCAGGCGTAACAGTGGCTAGAGGGAGTATCGGTCGTGGTAGCTAGTGAGGATCTGAGCTAATAAGAGTAAGGCCCTTATTAAGTAGGGCAGGTAGGGCATAATTTAATAAGCCTCGCTGCAATTTAGATATAGATCAGTCTAGTAATCAAACTCCTCCCGTAATTAATATATAAAGCCACATCTGCTAGGTAAGGTAAACAATGTGATATGGGCTTAATAATTCTCGAATCACTTATTTAATCAGAATGTCTCGAAGACAGGATTATTTTTAATTTGCGATACCCAAAATCATTCAGGTCATCATCATCAGGTCAGTCATGTCGATCAGTTATCATCGAGAATAGGTAAATTATTTTGTTCATGGCAATTAAAATGCATTAATTTTAAGCAGAAAAGTATAATAGTAAATTTAATATCTAATATAAATCTCTTTTTTATTTTTAGTTTTTAAATTTGACCGAGGTAGATTATAGAAAGCTTTAATTTTGGAATCAATTTTGTAAAATCATAAAAATATATAACAAGACTGTAACTTCAATTTAGTAAAATATTTTAATTCATAGTAATAAATTTACGAAAAGCAGATTTAGAAATTATGAATCTCAATAAAATAATTTTAAGATAAAATTATAATGCTGATATATAATGAACTTTTATTTTTGCCCTTATATTTATATTCTAAAGCTATCAATATTGTTCAGTCAAATGTTTCAATAGTATAAAAAAGAAAATAATTATTTAAAAATATATTTTCCTTATGTAAGATTAAAATGTATTCATTTTTTTCTCATTCATTTTTCTTTATAATTAAAAATAGGAAATCATATTCTCTCCAAATAGTAAGATGAATATTAATTCTCATTTTTTCATTTAGTCCATTTAATTGTTAGAAAAGTTTATAAATATTTATGTTAAAAATCAGCAGATTTAAGGTTACAAGAACAGTTGGTGTATAATATAGATTTCTTAAATTGAATTTGTTATTTATACAAATCCTACTTCGATATTAACAAAATTAAAATTCAACTTTTAAGAATGACAATTACATTCCAAGCACGAATCTTACAGTTTTCACAGGCTTCCTTGGCTCTGTATTTTAAGGAAACTTCAGCGTAGTCAACAGTACATTTATTAGAGGGCAATCTTATTTTGGAGGAGCTATCTAAATATCTGGTTAAAGCATTCTATCAATCAATATAGGAAAACAACATTTTATAAATCTTTAAAAATAAAAAAAATTTAGTAAAATTTAGCAAAAAAATCTTGATGCTTCCAATTTAATTAAAAAATCAAAACTAATCTTTATATTAAACTTTAAGTTTTAAAGGTTAAATTTAAGACTTTTTATGCAAGATAAATTTATTGACTAATTTTTAATTATTTGATAGTCGTTAATTTCGGCATAGGAATAATAAGATTAGATGAACGATAATTTTTTATCTTAGAAATAAATTGTTATTGAGTCTTTTTTGCTTGATTCTTAATATCTTCAGCTTTAATTTTTAAGTCAATTTAATTTAAATGTCTAGTACTAAAGAGAAATTGTTGGATTTTAAGTAGATATGCAAATCTGCTACAAATACACAGCAAACAAAGCTTCCTCAACGCTCAAGGAGCGTGTTTAGGGTCTTGCCTGAGGGGATTTTCGATTTTGCACTGATTTTCATTGTGTTCCCTCTTCTAATTGTGCTTGTGTCCTGCTTATCATTGTTCAATGTACTAGAGATAGGCTACTCACTTCTGCTAGGACCAAAAAGTTGCTGTGAATCTTTTCAGCTGCCTTTCTCTCTTTGAAGTGGTCAAATAACTGTAAATTCTATTTTTTGCTCTCCAATGCTGTGGTCTTAGTCAGTGTGCTCCATTCTTGACTTTCATTATTAATTACTAAAACGATAATTAAAATGAGAAACTCAATTACACTTATTTATTTTAGCTCTAAATTAATAAAAAATTAGCAAACATCATTTAAGACTCTAATAAGATGTTTTAACATCTCTAATAAAATTTATCTCTAATAGTGAAATCATTTAAGAACTACATTAAGAAAGTTTGCTTTAAAACATTAAGTGTTTTAAGAATTTTTTATTAATTTAGAGCTAAAATAAATAAGTGTAATTGAGTTTCTCATTTTAATTATCGTTTTAGTAATTAATAATGAAAGTCAAGAATGGAGCACACTGACTAAGACCACAGCATTGGAGAGCAAAAAATAGAATTTACAGTTATTTGACCACTTCAAAGAGAGAAAGGCAGCTGAAAAGACTCACAGCAACTTTTTGGTCCTAGCAGAAGTGAGTAGCCTATCTCTAGTACATTGAACAATGATAAGCAGGACACAAGCACAATTAGAAGAGGGAACACAATGAAAATTAGTGCAAAATCGAAAATCCCCTCAGGCAAGACCCTAAACACGCTCCTTGAGCGTTGAGGAAGCTTTGTTTGCTGTGTATTTGTAGCAGATTTGCATATCTACTTAAAATCCAACAATTTCTCTTTACAACGACAATAAAAAATTACTAAATCCTCTAAAAAACTAGCTCATGCTTAAAAATGTAAGATTTGCCAATAGGAATTAAACGCCTGAGTTAGAAAGGTATCTGGCCAGATCTACAGAGACTCTAATTAGAGGTAAAGGTATAATAATTTCAGAAATATACTTGGAATTGTGTACTTTTTATCATCTTTAACTCAAAAGAATGCATACCGTACTCAAAGTAAAATCTTATCGGCTAAAATATTCAATAGGAGTAAATTCTCATCATAAAATAATAAATAATCAATGTTCTGATATAAAAAAAAACTAAATGTAAAACAGAGTCTTGCTCTTTTTAATCTTTAACCTTATCTGGCAAGTGCTGGCTACCTCTTTAAAAATTTTTCTTCATTATGTCTAGCTTATTACGGAAGTCAAAGTTAAAAAAATGCATTTAGTATCTCTCTAATTTGATTTATATAATATTTTCAAAAACTCTCACAAACTACTTTTTGACTCCCCATATAAATTATTCATATTAATTCTAATTGTTTATTACCTAGCAGATGTGGCTGAACTCCAGCAACTGGCGGACAATTGGCGGACAATTGGCGGACAATTGGCGGACATCAGGCGGACATCAGGCGGACATTAAGGCGGACATAAGGCGGACAAGAGGCGGACAAGAAGCGGACGTGGCGGACATCCAGTGACCAGATGGCTTGGAGAGGCGAGAATTGACAAGGACTACTGAACTAGAGGTCAATGCGATTACCGATACAGGCTTACCTCCTATGAGCACATCCTGAGTTCCACTACCGGAGGCAGAGAGCAAGCTCTCTTAGACCTATCTGCTAGGCAATCAGTCTTGACACACCGAGGCTCCCGAGTGACCGGCAGCTCACGCCCTCAGTCAGGGAGGGTTTGAACGGCAGGGATTCCTGGCCATTGCCCTGTGCTGCGAGCGGCAACGTCCGAGTCCTCTTGCGGTTATTGGTGATGATTCAAGTACTGGCAGCAGTAACATGGCTAGAGAGTACCGGGTCGGTAGCTAGAGGATCTGAGGCTACATAAGGAGTAAGCCCTTATCTAATAGGGCAGGTAGGCATATTTAATAACCTCGCTCATTATAATAGTCTATAATCAAACTCCTCCCTAATTAATATATAAAGCCACATCTGCTAGGTAATAAACAATTATAATGGGCTTAATAATCTCAGCACTTATTAATCAGAGATGTCTCGAAACAGATTATTTAATTCATACCCAAAAATCATCATCATCATCATCATCATCATCATCATCATCATCATCATCATCATCATCATCATCATCATCATCATCATCATCATCATCATCATCATCATCATCATCATCATCATCATCATCATCATATTAATTCTAAAATAGTTAAGAATTTTATCAAATAAAATGGATAATTTCAATAAATCTGTTAAGAAAATTAATATTTACTTGATAATAATTTTACTCTATATCTTATATTTATCATATTAATAAAATAAAAATTTATTAATTTATTTTTTAGAG
>JAJKFJ010022284.1:0-65641 GCA_027382625.1 Tetmemena sp. SeJ-2015 | reverse complement strand
GCGACGAAAGTGATGTTAAATTTAATTTTTAAAATCTTCTAATTATAATGAATGGATCAGAAGATAAGCTCAAAAAGAGAATTGAAATTAGCTAAACTAAAAGCTCTCAATCTAATATAAGCAGAGGAAAAGTAGCAATAGCAGCCCTCCAAAGCAATTTATGAGTCAACAGACAGCTTAAGCTGAGGTAGACGTTTAATTCTAAGTGCCTGATCCCATTCAAAAGCAAAGCTCCTTCAAAAGGCAATCTGACACTAGTGTCGACAAGTTAAGGGAGCATATTCAATTCTAAGCAATAAATGAAAGACTTAGCTTTTTTAATTTTTTAAAAATTAAACTTTATATGTAAAGCCCTTTGAACTTAGTTTCTAATTAGAAGCGATACTCAAGTTTAATAAAAGGAGGACAAGATAAGTCAGGAGGGTTAAAAATTAGCAAAATAGAAAACGCAGAAAAGTCAATTACATAGGTTGGGAAGTGAAGGCTTAAAACTTTATCCTGTAATAAATACAGAAACAAGCGACAAGATTATGTCTGATACATAAATGAAATAGATGCTTGATATAAATTTTTTTTTGCCTGATTTTAGCTATAATATCATCTTAACTTAATAAAACCCTTTTTATCTTTTTTTCCTTTATTGTATTGAATGTTGCAAGCAAAAGGAGACTATCAAGAGTGATTAACCCCAAGAAGCACTATGACTTGCCATTTTTATTTTGGACTCTCTCTAACAACTCTCCATGAATGATCACTTCTCTTCAATCTCAGGATGCATCTCTGCACCCAGAAATTAAAGGTTAGATAACCACACACAGATCTACCAAGAAGCTCCAATTTAAAAAATAGCTTAGCATTTAAATTTGACAAATATTTCAATTTATAGAGAAATACTCTCTATAAGCAGATGTCAATTGCTTAGCTTGAATGTAAATCTAGCTTAAGCCCTTTAACTTCGAGGTAGAAAAAGCAATAAGAGAGAAGCCCGGAATCAAAAATTGTATAGGCGCATATTTAGTAGAGAATATTTTTATGATTTGTATTTAATATTATAATTTTCTCCTTGATTGAAGCATTTATGTCCTTCAAACCTTATTTTCTCCTATATTTGATAATTGAAGTTTCTATTCTATTTCATGACTCTTATCTTGGATATTTGTGTTTTTAGGTACATAAGATTTCTTCCAATTATTTGGAAAGTCTTTCTCCTTTTTAGATTTTTAGTTGTGAATTTATTTTAAATGAGTCTTAACTCTCAAATACTCTCTCTCAGGATCAAGAACATAGTTTAATCCAAAAAATTATCACTTTAAAAAACTAGTTGTAAATCTTTCTTGCTAGTGTTTGTGGATTTTCAGTGCGGTCTCTGTAAAATCTGAGACTTTGGTTGAACTTGCCCTTTCCCTGCAAGCTCTTGCAACTTTTATTAGAATAGCTCATCGTCGATCGAAACTGCTTTCAAAAGCACTTCTTTCATACCGTCTCTTATCTCTATCGATTGCTTTATTAAAAAAATATTCAAAGCTTGTCAACATTAAAAATTCAAGCCAAAAAAAAAATTTCTATGTTTCTTTTACATCTTTTTTCTCTTAAGGCTGTAATATCTACTGCTAAACTATTTTTTGAAATTCACCGAATAAGAAATATAAACATTTCAAACTAAGTTTATCTCAATAGACGAACTAGGTCTTTGCGAGATTGAATGGTATCAACAGACTTGTTTCTCGCAAGCTTAATTTCATTTTGCTCAAAATATCTAATGGAACCTCCCTGCAGCATTAAAATTTATTAACTTTATATAAATTCGCAAAACAAAGTTATTCTAAGTTTCCATTTGTGAATCGAGTTTTACTTTGAGATAAGGTAAGTTTTGAAAATATAATAAATCGGAGTGAAGAATGGAAGGCATCTACGGTGCTGCCTAAAATAATTAGGTTGGCCAAGGAAGCGTACTTCTCCCGCAACTGACGCCTCTCAACAATATGCAGCAGCAATAATACGTCTTCCTTTACTCGAACAACCCCATTTCCCTTTAAACCAAAACCAAAAAAAAAGCAAAAAAAATAACTCCCAAAAAAAATCAAATTTTAATCCTCCCTTTTTTGAAAATTTTGTTCCAAATTTTTAAATTTCAATTTTTTAACCTTTTTTTAAAGGGTTTTTTTTTTTTCCACAAAAAAAAACAAAAAAATAAAAAAAAAAAAAGGGTTTTGTTTTTTAAAAAAAAAAAAAAAAACCCCCCCCCCCAAACCCCTTTTCCCGCTTTTTTTGGGAAAAAAAAAAGGCCCCAAAAGTGTTTTTTTTTTTGGAAAAAATTTTAATTTTAATTAAAATTTTGGTTTCAAAACTCAATAAATTAGCAGCACCAGATATCGGGAGTGAACCCTCCTAAAATGCCACTCTCTAGTCTTGCTCAGGGTTCCTCTCCTAAATAAATAACGTCTTAAAGAGAACTCTTAAGGCAGCAGCCTTCACTCACTCAGCTTAACTCGTCATTTTAACTAATCATTTAGTCTTATATATGCGAAGGAATTTTTAAATTGATTGGGCCAAGCTCAATCTTCACAACAGTTTGTGCAGTTGCAGTCTTTGATCCACCAAAACTATAACCTCTCAACTCATCAAGAGGATTCACCTAGTGCCTCCTCACCCTAATCATCCTTGAAATAGAAGTAAGCTTAAAACTAGCAAAAAGAGGAGATAATTCTGGAAGAGTTCTCAGGCTCGCATATTCCAGAGCTTCTGCAGATGATGAGCAAAGACGAAGATGATTTGATAAAGGAGGAATTCATGTACCCTTACAAGCCAGAGCAATTAGACTAGGAGTATCTCAGAAGTATGTTTTCTTCTTACAGGCTTAGAAATGACAAATATGCAGCACTTAGGATAAGTGAATATTTCATTTTCTCTCTATGTTTAGATAAGTATTTAAACTAGCTATGGATGGAAGACTCTTATTGGCACTGCTCATATGCTGCAGCAAAATGCGAATGAAAAGAAAGGTCTGCTAGCTAAGTTTTATGTATCAAGGATCTACAGAAGAAGTGGATACGAGGAAAAGTGTCTGCTTGAGATCATGAAATTTGCATTTGATGTTATGGGAATCGAAAAACTAATAGTCTTTGTCAATGAGTAAAACTAATACTTTATATTTGACAGTGTGAGTATTTTATTTTACTTTTGCAAGTTACTTATGTGGGTTCATTTCAGATTAATCAAAATGAAACCTAAGGCGCATGGAGCATAGTTTAATCGATTAATGCTTAGCATTTAAAAGGAAGATTTCTAAGAGCTAATTTATTACACTCTTCTTAATTTATAAAGTAGTACTTATTGTTTATTGAATGAGTAAGCACTATAAAAAGCTGATTAAGAGTAGATTCTACAACTCCTTCATGCACGATAACTACAGAGAAAATAATCAGATTCACAATATGATGAGTTCCTCTTCTAATATGAGTTCTCATTCGTTCGGGTCTTCAAAAAGAAATGCTAATAATCATGTCAATACTTTTAATTAATTGAGTTTAAATGATGATGTAAATACTGTCCAACCTGTGAGCAGTAAAGGATACTCAATCAGCCAGGGAAATATCATTAGTGAAAGCTCCAGCTTAAGAATAGATGATTTTAAAACCACTCCAAATACTACTAAATTCAAAGCTAGTCACCAAAGTCCTCAAACCTAGTAAAGCAGTCTTAAATCACTTAAGCCAAATCAAAATATCCTTGCTATCATGGATTAAGCCTCTTCGTATTCTTAGCCAGTAAATAAATTGTTAATTAGACTTCAATTTTAAAATTTAAAGATGGTTTAGACTCATACATAAACTAGTAAATTAACAGTTTGAATAATTAAGATAATACTAACTCAAAGAAGAAAATTATTTAGAATAGAGGAAGGAGTTCAGATTCTGTGCCTAATTCAAGCTAAAGCCAGACTTTTTCCCAACTTCCAGCTAGCATCTAACCTAGATTTCAGCTTTTATCATCAAAATTTAGATAATAATGCATGAATTTCAAAAATTTCTTAAAAATAAACTGTAATACTATCTCTTCTCTTACTTCTTAAAATCAATCAATTGTTGATAGCATATGTTATCTCAAAACTCTCTGTTCTTTATCCTTATGAATTCTTGAAGTATGTCATCTAATTCATCTACAAATATGAGATCTGCAACTGCCTCAGATGCTTCCTCGGGAGTCAACTCTATTTCTTCCTCCTCTTCTTCACCGTAGTCTAGTATCTAGTTGCTCTAATTTAAGCCAGGTTGATGATAATTTTATACTTGTTGATTCTGTTGATACTGATTTTCATCCTCCTCTTGATCTGCAACAGATTCCTCTTCTTGATGAAAATCGTCATCTTCGTATTCATCCTCCTAACTTTCGAAATCTTGTTCTTCGAGGAACTACTCTGTGCCTGAGCGAACCATCTCCCCCAATTTAGGTTCATCTTCTAGACTTTATTCCTCTTGCTGAACCTTATATATATACTTATGATAAATAATATAAGCATCCTATTATGCTTCAGGCTCGAAAAGATCAGGATACTCTTATTCAAAAAGTTTCTCAGCTTCATCACCTTCGATTACCTAACTCTCTTCTCTATTTTAATGATGGTCAAGTACACTATTGAGATTTGATGGAGACTATTAATCTTCCAAACGACTAGGCTCAATTTCTTCCATCTCATTGTATTAGCTGTCATAGTTTCTATTACCATCATCTTCGATGCCCTCTGAGCTATTTTAATTCAAGATAACCTTTGAGGGATCAAAAAGCTACTGAACTTGATGAGTTTAAATTAAGTAAAAATTTATAATAAGGGTCAGATACAACATCCTGGGAGTTGGCTATATATCTTAATTTTGCTACTCTTAGTGTTGAGGGGGAAGAGATTCCGTTGGATAATTAGGAGCAAAGTTTTCTTCGAAAGGATCAAAGTCTATTAGATTATACTATCTAGGAGGAGGTGCTTTGTTTGAAGCCTATGATTGATTGATAATGTTTTGATCTTGCTATTCCTCTTAATTGTCATCTGATTCTTGGTATCTACTGTCTTCTAATTGCTCCTCCTCACTATCATTATACTCTTGATACTTATTTGCTTGCCTACTCTAATTCAAAATAGATGGCTATCTAGCTGCTTATGTAATTGGCTGAGGCTGCTTGAATATGGGATTATATTGCTGCTCTACCTCTTCTACAAACTCCTCATTTTCGTAATTTTCTTCTTCCTCTTCGTTCATTTGCACGAACTCTTGGGGTCTTTCAACATCTTAGTGACTAGAGAGTTCCTCATTCTTTTCTTAAGAATTATCACTTTCATAGTCTAAGTCAGGCAATTAAGAGATCTGCTGAACCTTCTAGCTACTCTGAATATTTGAGGTGGAATCCAATAAGAGTAGAGGGCGCTCTTATTGACCCTCACTTGGCTGGGAGTCGTATCTATTAGAGGACTCATCTTCCTGAGGAGATTAATCCCTCTCAATGTGCTCATTAATTTCTTCCTCTGTGTTGATATACTCCTCCTGCTCCTGGTTATAGCGTTCCTATTACGAAGTAAGATTATCTTAAGCATCTTCATCCCCCAGAGATATTAGATTCTGCTATTGATTTTACAGCCTTTGAGAAACCTGCTTATTAAAATCTAATTACTCAGTTCCTTCATAAAAAAAAAAACTAAATTAAGTCACCAATAAGTTAAATTAATGTCATCTATTTTGGAGTCATCCTCATATTATGGAGCTCTAGTGTCATATTGATTATTATTGTTGTTCTTAGGTTGCTGACTTGAATTTTAAAGGGCCTGATGAGATAGCAAGCGATTGCTCATAATAGCACTTGCTCCAAGCGATTGAGTGTTATTATTGAACATCATAATATCCCCATCGCTTGTCTAATTTCCAAACTAATTGGGAGATTTATTAGACAAATCTGCCTCTGACAACTCATCCAAAAAGTTTTGTCCCTCATAATCTTTAAGCAAATTATATGAAATAGATGTAGCAAATCCTGCTTCTTTAATTGAGAAGTCTCGTTGAATTATTGCTCTTACGCTTTTGAAGCAGAGCCTAAGAAGTTTTGAGGTGAGCGGCAAGAGTTAATATTCGACATGTCTAAGTTTTGAGGTATCTAGATCATGTTCAAATGAGACTAAGTTTGCATTGCTTTTTGAATGACTGGAATCCTCTTTATCTCTTACCTCATCTCCAAGATCTAGTCCTGAAGAGAATAAAATCAGAGTAATTAACTTAAAATTAGGATATTGAAATTGATAAATTTCCTTAAGAGAATTGATATTCTAGCCTGTTTAATCTATCTATTCTTATAATTAATTCTGATTAGCTTCGCTTTGCTCGCAGTGAGAAGATAATTTTAAATAAATTTGGTCTCTAGGTCACCTATTCTTTGATGAGCATCTTGGATTTCTTTTCTTTACTTAACTTCTAATGCTAAAAATAATACTTCATTGTTTGATTAGAGCAGATTGCTCAAGGCATTAAATTTCTGCATTATGTCATTTTCTAGTCTTTTGATTTCTTCTTTGGTAGGATTATTCCTACAAATATTCTCAAGTTCAGTGATCTGATCAATCATGCTCTCTGATGATTCGTCTCTATCTTATCTTGACTCTTGCTGATACTTTTACAATTGTTAAATAACATCCTGCTTATCTTTTGCACTCTATGTTTTAAGGACTTCTTGCACCTATTAAATTTTGAGATCAGTAGTAGTTGCGAGCATATTTTGAACTTAGCTTAAAATTCTAGAATCAATCTGTAGATTTTGCTCCTTTTGAAGCTGAACTTCTTGTTTAAGTTGATAGATATCCTCTTCAATATGTTTCATATCATCTGCATTGACAGCTGCTGCATTTCCAGTTTTTTCATTTTCAAATGAATCCTTTTAGCTTTCCAGCTTATTTATTTAATCTTGGAGTTAATCTATGTTTGCGGATAAGTTTTAAGCGAGTTGCTGTAGCTACTCGATTTAGGACTAGGCATTTTCGAAAGCAAGATTTGTTTCTTAGGATTTGGTTTGTTGACTCTCATAGATTTCGTCCACCATATTAGAAAACTTTGCATCTGTGTTGATTACCTAGCTCTCTAGGTCTTTAAGGTTTTCTAAATTCTAACCCTATAGCTACTCTAAGTTTGACATTCTTTACGCTTGTAACTCAAATTGCTACTAAATATAGCTTTATATAAATATAGATAGACATAATCTCTTTTACTAAAGGGATTGCTGACTCTGATTGAAAGTAGTTATGTATATTCAAAATTGCATAAAATAGTTATGTCAAGCTTTTAAGTTAGATCTTTGGAAACCAGCTGAATATTTTCCTTCAGGAAGCTTATGATTTCTTCATCATATGAAGAAGAGTTTCCTTGGGTAACCTCAACTCCATGTCTTTAATTTTGCTTGATTGAATCGATTTCTACATTGATATATTCCAGCTAACATAAAAACTACTAAATGATAAATTTTGCTAATCTTTGAAAATGTCTAGTTAACTCGAAAGCCCTTGCTTTTAATTAGCTATCAATTCCTCTTACTCGTCTTGACTCTCAGTAATCTGAATAATCTTCTCTTAATGTTCCTTTAGAGTTGATTAGATTTGCTCAAGCTCATCTTAATTGCTTATCTATTAGAATTGATACTCATGCTCATCGAGTTTTTCATAAATCTTAGGAATCTCGCTTCTCAAGGCATCTATGGAAGCTGTGTGGCTTTAGATCATTTAGTTTACTTTATCACTGCTTTAAACCTGATTTTGAATGAGGCTGAGTTGAACAGAGTGCTGATTGAATGCCGAGTTCACTTCATTTTCAGTTTAGTCAAGTCTTTGAAGAGTTTAGCTAATCACAAAATAAACTAGCTATGATTGGAGAGAGCAGTTTCCTTGATCTCCTTTATTTCTTATTTGAGTTTCTTGAACTGAGAGTCAGTCTCACTAAGAATCTTCTCTGTGAGTTAATCCTCGATGAGTTGGATATTAAAAGTAGGTTAGCTTGACTAGTTTGTGGGTGTTTCATCTCTTGTCTAGCTGATGTTATGCAGCTAATTATCTAGGTCCCTTGTCTTCTTCTCTGCTTATATAATCTAAAGAGCGATTTCTTCAAGTCTTTAAGCCTATTCATCTTGCTTTTAATCAAGCTACTATATAGAGTATGCATTTTCACCTATCTACTGAGAAGATTCTTCTCTAATCTCGTTCTAAGCTTGTTCAAACTGGTGCTTAATTTAAGTCAGTTATCCAGTTAGTTAGCTCTTCAGCTCTTAAATTTGATTCTCCAGAGATGAATGTTCTTTCTTGTTAGAATTTGTTTCAAGTTGCATATCTTGCCTTATAAACGATATTTGATCATTCACAAATTACTTCAAATCAGTCGCGATCTACTCAATTTCTTACTCATTTTAACCTGAAGGAGTTGGAGTTTAACCTTAATTCTCTTATATAAACTTAATTTGCTTCTCTGATTGCAGTATAAAAGGAAATTATAAAAATCACTGATTGCTAATTGGCCCTATTTAATAAGGCTAACATCTTGCTTGATTTGTTTGATAGTTGAGTTTGCTCTTGCTAATCAATTTGTGTTTAATCTATTAGCGAAGATAAGTTGACAAATTTCTCATCTAGTAAATCAAGTCTCTGTGTCTTAAGAAGAGTGAGTTGATGCTGAATCTATGTGAAAGTGTTTCTTTCCTCATTTTGTTGAATCTCCAATTACTAAACCTAAGGAACAATTTGCTAAACGTTTTAATCTAAGATCTTTTGCTTTTAAGTCAACTTGCTTAACTCAAAACTTAAATTATCGTAGTTATCATTGGTTGAAATTAAAAATATAGAAGGCATTACAACTTGAGACCTTGATTACAAGTTATCGTTCATTAGAGCTATTCTTGAATTAAGTTATTGTATGGCATCATTCAAATCAGTCTGAGAAGCGTATTGTTTGAAGTCATATTCACTTTTAATTTCCTTGAGAACTTTTCTCCTCATTTGCTCTGCTTACTCTGCAATGAGTTCATTCACTCTTTAACTCTCTTCGCTCATTTCTTCTCTGAGTGTTTGAAGAGACTTAAGTGCTTTGTCTATTTTCATGTGAGCTTCTTTATTTTAAGCGGTCGAATTAGATTTCAGATCCTCTACTTCGAATGAAACAGAGCTAATCTTATCATTTGAATCTTAAATTGCTTTCTCATTATATTTGGACTGCTCTTTCACCTTTTCTTGAATCTATTTTTGGAATTCCTATCTGAGCTTAGTTGTAATGTCGAGAGTGAGAGAAGAGATGAGCTCTTCTTTCATATTTTCCAGTTAAGTTTACACCTCATACTATGTTTACTTTGCTTGTCTATTGATAGACTGCTCAGTCTATTTTGCTAGTCTGCTCTCCAAAGACTAGATATCTTGGTAAAACTTTTCTTCTTGCTCTACTATTTTATGCTGCAGAAGATCGAGCACTACTTGTTCTGTAATTGGAGGTGGCCTGTTTGAATTTTCTAGCTTAGTCTAATCCTCTTTGAGTTTATAGATCGAGTCTTTGAATTCCTTAGTCTCTTCGGCACGCTTCACATTAAAAATAACTATTCAAAGGCTGATTATAAATATAGCATTGGCTGTTTGAATCTTCTTAATTGAGAGATGAAGAGTCTTTGCATACTTCTGAATCTCCTTTACTCTCTTTATAATCTCTTCCTCAAATATTCTCTGTCTTTCCTCCATCAGCTCTATGTTAGTTTCATTTGTTTTGTTGTGATTCAACCCTGTTTTTTAATCGAAAAAGGCTGCCATGTTCTTGAGTTGTGCATTTTATTAGAATCCTGGTCCCAATCTAGCATTTTAAGAGTGATGATAAATCAAATCTCATATACTATAGTATAATTCTAATGACTCTGGCGCTGATTGTTTTTCAAATTTTAATACTTCTAAGGTATAATGTTCTCAAAGTCCTCATCGTTTTCTAAGTCTAATGCTTGCTCCAACTGCTACTGTAACTCTTCCTCTGCTGAGATAGGGTACTAATTTGAATTCAACTGCCCTCCAACATACTAGTTGAGTGCCCCTGCTGCAGCCCCTAATTGCTATTTGTTAAACTCTTATTATTCACCAACCGAAGAAGTATTTACATCCACCAGCATGAACTTACTTTACAACTTTTGACCAAGTGCGCTCTTCCCTCTCGGCTAGAGAGTTTACTATCTCTCATTCTAAAACATAAAGTTTGCCTCATTGTCTTCGTTCATAGGCACCCCATCTATAGTTTAGTGCTACTAGGCTCAAATTAAAAATTGTCTTATGCTTAAACTATAATACTCCATTTTCCTCGAAATGTCTCTATTGTAGAGGATTTTAGGATGGATAGAAGTTGGTGATTCCGCTCGTTGCAGTGTGCTCTTGAGATTTCTAGTTAGGTTGGTGTTTATTCCTATTGAGAGTGAGATTAAATCTGAACTGGCCTATTGCTTTTGCTGTATTAGAGCCAGAATGATATGGTGATATAGAAACCATAATTTTAATGAGGGTTGCCTGAGGTAGGTAAAAAGGAAGGGTTTTAGTCTGATCGATTTGAATTTAAAATGTTATTAACCCCCGAGGACTAAGGAAATGAGGTTTGCTAGTGCATATTATAGACTTTTGAACCTGCATTAGTTGCATCATCAAGGGCCATCCTCCGATTAGGATCTCTTATAAGTGCTCCAGATGTTGCTGTTTGAGCCATCTTCAACCTATTGCACTTGAACTTCCACCAATTGCGTTATCTTGTGACTAGTGATGGATGTTTGTGAGTCTCTGCATCAAGCGATTGTTGTTTGAATACTGAGCTCCTTCGTTGCTCATATTAGCCATAGAATTTAAACTGAACTTCTATTGATGAGTCTTTCTTGCCAAATCTGAGATGCCCTAAGACCATTTAGGTGCTCCCACTGGGTTATTCTTAGACATTAGTCTATCTCCTCCAAAAAGGTTGCTCATTTCGTTTCAAACACAAGTGATTGATATAATATGCTTGGGAGTTTAAAAAGGATTTATTGTTTGTTGAGATCTATTATAGATAAAATTTCAAATTTATAAAATCTTCTCCCGATTTGAATTTAATCCTCCCTATTATGCTACTCAAACTGGATGTGCAGTGGTAAAATAACATTAAAAAGCTTGAAAGTGAGCTATAAAAATTGGTTTGTGTAGCTGAAGTAGTGGCAATCATAAATAAGTAAAGTAGCATTCTTCAATCATATCATCGGCTCTAGTTCCTTTGTGTTATCTCTAGTATTCTCTCATCAGTTAAGAATAAATCCATAATTAGAAATATATAGCATCATTAGCTCAACTTGATAATCAATAAAGGCTTCGACAATTCTCTCAGAGTTCTGTGCTTTTGTTTCGTGCTTTTGCCACCTCACAAACTCTTGAGATTATTTGAAAGTTTGCGATTGCTGAAGCTGCGATTCATCCCCATCTATTTTTGATTCTTCGATCTCTTCCTCATCATCAAAATCGAAAGCTTTTATAAAAAAGTAAAAGTATATTATGAAAATATGTCGAAAGCTTCGTCATAAAAATTGATTAGAGAACTCATATTTAACAGGCGGCTTTTAATTAGGAGGAACAACTTGAGGTGGAGGCTGTTTGGTAATTGGTGGGAGTGATTTCTTTGAGTTTTCAATATCATAGTAGCCACCAGAATCAAAACTATCTTCTTTGTCTTCTTCATCTCCACTGCTGGGCTCTCCTCCATAATTAAAGGCAGAAGACTTCTTCTGCTGCAATTGAGACGACTATTTATTTAGATTCTCCTATACTTATATGTTGTCTTCCTTGACTGGCAAGTTTAGGGCTTTGACAACTGGAGGAGGCTTGAAGCTTTGAATGTAGTCTCTACTTTCCTCACTATGTTGATATAAATAAATATAAAGTATGATTAGGGATAGATTCGATGGGCTGAACTTCCTCAAATCCATCATTAGCCCAAATATCTTAACTCTTAAATGGTTACGCATTATAACTCTATGGACACAAATAATTTATCTTTTTATATGAATGGAGGAGGTAATGCTTTCTCTTGCTGGTGATTTTGTTTAGCCCAATTATTTTTCTAAGAATCAAAACTTTCGAGTTGCTGAATCTCTTATACTTCATTTAATTAAAACTAAGGAAACTTTTCATCGATGTGGGTATCGAAAGGGTTTTGCAGCTTCGCTTAAACCTTGCCTAAAGCAGCAGGTTCAGCCATACTGTGCGTTACAGTTGAGGGAGGGAGACCCGAGCCTACTTTCTAGGCTTTGTTCTTATTCATTGAGAATACCTAAGGTTAAGAAACTACTGTGTTTGCGTCGGCATACCCTCCTGAGATTTCACTTTCATATTAACATTAATGAGAATGACTACTTTATTTTAACTTAAATGTCTCGGCTAGCTTTCGATTGCCTTCAATTTCTTCTCAAGGCTCTCAATCTTATCTTCAAGTTGATCATGAAGAGTTGAGAGTTCCGTTCTGCTCCCATTCTTGTAGTCAAGTGTCATATTTTGCAAGTTTTCTAATTTCTGCTAGATAGTCTGCATTCTACTTGAGAAATCCTGCTCCAAGTTTTCAATTTGATGCTGCTTTACAGTACTTTCCTTATCTTCCAAGTTTCTGAGTTTCACATCCAAATCTTGAATTCTTACAAAGAAAGAGAAGTAAGAAAAGGTTTAAAAAATGTTCTTTACGAAAGTTTTCTATCCAATTCAAATAGCTCTCCTGGGTCCACCATGTTAGACTGTAAAATATTGCTTGTGTCATTGTTTTTACTCTACACATAGTTTATTTATTCTCTAATTTGATCAAGTTGCTCTTGAAGTGATTCATCCTTCACAAATTAGCAATCTTGCAATTCCTTTTAATATAACAATACATATCGTTTAATACTGATAATTATCCTTTTTAATATCTTTTTTGGCTTGGGTCTTTTAATTTTCTAGTTCAGACCTTAGTTAGATAATTTGATCATCAAGTTGCTGGTGGTTCTTTTCCATTAAGCGCTCTAAATTATCTTGGTATTTACTTAACTCTTCAAGCGATTGCTCCTGAGTAACCCTCACATCTTCAAATTATCCCTCCAAGTTCATAATCTTCTTTTCTAATTGGGATGTGCCTTGCATCAACATTTATAAACAAAGAATATGCATAAGTTAGAAATTTGAGTTTAAAATTGTAATTGAGTTGCAGTCATCCTTGATTTGCTTATTAAGTTACAAAGATGAGGCTTCTAATTGAGAACTGATCTAGCCAAGTAAATCCTAAGTGATGCGTTCATAAATAGAGTCCCCAAACTCTTCAAACTATCCTTTCAAATTTTCAAATTCGCCTAGTGCCTCAACTTTGAAGGTTGTTAGATCATCTTCGCTTATGAATATGAAAATACAATATTTCATTTAAGCTTTTCTTCTTGTTCAATTTGAGCAAACTTTCTAGCTTTTGAAACCTATCCTCAGTTTTTCTCTCGATGGCTTCAAGTTCCCATTTCACAAGCTCTTTCACATCTCCAGGATTTGCAGAGCCTTGATGCCGACTTATTGAGCTCGGCTGGTTAGTTCTCTCCTGTAAGTTACTGTCAATTTTCTCTTTAATTGTCTTTCTCTGAACTTAGTGAATAAAAGAGATGCTACTACTCATAATTACTTAAAGAATTTGGAGTCGAGGGTTTTTATAAAGCTCTAGATTATTTTGATGCGCTTGATAATCTCGTCTTCAAAAATGCGCTGTCGCTCTTCTAGTTCATAGTCGAAAACTGATCGCTAGTTTTTTAGAACATCTCTATGTTGCTACAAATTATCGTCAATAGTCCGCAGTAAGCCCCCGGGAGGGGCACCAAATCCGTTCAACCTAGAGTTTTGAGATCTGCCTCTTGGCTAAAGATGATTTGCTTGCACATAGTGAGCTTCTATATCTTCTCCGATGGATCCAAAGTCAAACTACTCTTGGACATTAAGATTATAAAATAGAGGACAGGTTCAATAGTATCATGACCATGAGAGGGTGCATAAGAAGGTTGCGCTAACATGGCACTAGTGTTACTATTGTTCTGAAATCCGTTGCTTAAGCCAGGCCTATACAGTTAAGAGGTCTAGTGCTGATTGTTCGGATAAAAGGCCATAGCTGCTGACCTGCTTGCTTGTGAGGTGATAGATGGCTAAATATAGTTACCGCCTCCGGCTCCCAAGTAAGCTGCACTAGTGTCTCCCTCATATCGTTTTGAAGAAGTAATATTCGAGCTAGGATAGAAGTCAGTTGGCCCTTATGCAACAGCTCCTATCTGAATTTGAGTGACACCACTAGGCTTTGGTATACCAGAGTTCAGATTCTTATTAGTTCTTCTGTATAAACCTTAACACGTATGATTTTAAGATTAAATTATTCTTGATTAGTTTATTTCTTCGATGCTCTATGCGAAGCGACTCGCCGGTTGATAACCGCCTGATGAGCCTGCTCTCGCATACGCCTCATTAGTGGTGGAGGAAGGAGAGACTCCATAAAGTCTGAGTCTTGAATTACTGGATCCTGGCAGTGTTATATTCATATTTATTTTAAATTCAATTTTAATCAACCCTTCTCACTGCTTGCTATTATTCTGTGCTTCAGCTAATATATTTCGAATTATCTATTCCCTTAAGTATAAATTTCGTTTCATAATCTCATAAATTGATTACATTCGATTTTACATGAAGCAATGATTAGAAAATAGGGGTGAGTGGAGAGAGTGATGGAAGTAATAAGTTTATAAATTAATTAGCATTTTATTATTAAATAAGAAAATCTAAGATGAGCAAAAGAGGTACTTATATTGAGGTTGTTTTGTAATGTTTGTGCGATAGGAAGAAGCGGAAGAAGTGGAACTAAACTAAAGATTTCTTGCGGTCTGCCCACCGGAGCCGTGATGAACTGCGCTGACAACACCGGAGCCAAGAACTTGTTCTGTATCTCAGTGACTGCCACCGGCGCTAGACTCAACAGATTCCCCAAGGGTTCTGTTGGTGACATGTTCATCGCCTCAGTCAAGAAGGGTAAGCCCGATCTCAGAAAGAAAGTCATGCCAGCTGTTATCATCAGACAACGCAAAGCTTTCCGCAGAAGAGAAGGTTACTATCTCTCCAAAAATTAACTCGGAAACTTTAAAATCCTAATAATAAATCTCTACTTTGAGGACAACGCTGGAGTGATCGTGAATCCTAAGGGAGAGATGAAGGGATCCGCTGTTACTGGCCCCGTCGCCAAGGAGTGCGCTGAACTCTGGCCCAGAATCGCCTCCAACGCCAGTTCAATTATCTGAGCGAGTGGGATCGCAGTCTCCGTCCTCGCACGAGCCGCGCTACAAACCTGCAACACTTAATTTCCATAAGAAATTAGCAAGTATATTCCTCTCTCTGTTTTTTGTGTACTCAGTCAGTCGCTATCTTTCTCCTTTTCCAAGTCTTATATTTTTATATTATTATATAAGATGCTCTATTATTTATGCACCGTCTCCTAAACTCATGGATATTAACTCAATACTACTAATCACTTAAGATATTCATAATTAAAGACTTCACACAAATTAATACTACTTAGGTCTTGAGGCCTTTATAAGATGCCTCAGAAATGGTCGATGCTTTTAGCTATCTAGCTGGGAGTAGTTGAAACTTGCTTATTAGAAGGCAAAGCCTTTCTACTGTTTTAAAAGTTGAAGGGGTGAGATCTTCCAGTGTGACTTGAATCTTGCTATGGTGACTACGGAGCATTCATCTGCTGAGTGTTAATAGAAAGCCCATGCTGCAATTAGGGCTTGCTCGAGGCTTAAGTACTATTGAAAAGTACTTCTGAGCTAGCTAGATATGCTGCATTATTTCAACTCTAAAAATAAAAGGTCTTAGAGGAGCATTATTCTTAGTCCTGTCTGCTATAGTTTGGAAAAAGTTTGTAAATTGCTTCTTCATTACTCCAAACTGCAATTAGCTAGAATCAATGTTTACATAGATTAAACAAAATGAAGGAGTTTCCTTGTATCTTTTTTGTAATGTCATCTAGATTTTCTGATACACTTCTGAGTGAATAGAGCTGCTCGACTTTGAGAACACAGTCATGGCATCGTCCTAAGATTGAACTTAAGTATTCCAATTTCTCAACATCCTAATAACAATAAATAATGCAAAAATAAGGGCTTACTCTAGGGGTGAAGCCATTAGGATCTGTTTTGTTAATGATTTAGATTATTCCTCGGGGAAGATTGGCTAATGATTCTGATCCAACTTCAAATTTGTCTGATGAACAGTAAACTGGAACACTTATGACCTGCTTAGCATTTTTCACTATAATGAGTTAGTCACTTAACTATTTACAATATAAACCCTTAGGGTCATCTACTTCAGCGAAGTATCTTGTGTCTTCTTCAATATTTTGAATGAATAGAGTATGGCCACTAAGAGTTACATATCCAGCAAGCCCTTTTTCAATATGAAAACTTTTTAGGACATCCTATTTGCTCTGCTCATCATATTCGTACCTGAATAAGTCTCTTTTGAATCTATCAACTAAAATCAGGTTCGCTCTCTCAACTTCGAATAAAGCAGCAAATTAAGACTCCACTTCCTCAATAAAACGCCTCATGTTAGGATAAGTTAGTACTGTATCCACTAAACTTAAAATTCTCTACTCCTCTAGAGAATCTTTTTGCATTTGATCAACTACTTTGAACTATGAAACGAATATAAGCATAGAAATAATCTTACATGATCGAATATATGAGTCATCATTTTTTAAAATAGAGGAGAGACTACAGGGCAGTCCAGAAGAGAAAAGTTTATGGTATCAGTCTAATTTTAAGTATCTTTGGTATTATTGACATTGAATGAGCTCATTTACTTTCCCTCTTTAAAGCTTTCCTAAGCAGCTATATCACTGTTGACTCTGCGGTTGAACATACATATCACTCCGAGAACTGCATTTTTCCTAATAAGTATTATGATAAATTGTCTCCTTACTTCTAAGTCAATATGGGTATGAACATAAGATTGATTATCTTTTGCTTGAAATATTTATGGATTTCCTTTTGGAGATTTTTATCTTTACTGATATCGTTCACAATTATGGGCCTCATCTCATCTCTAATTTCCTCCATAAAACACTCATCATGTGGAATTCTATACTCTCTATTCAAAACTTAAAAATAATATGCCTTCCCATAATTAATTTTTACAAGTATAAAATTAAGCTTCTTTAATCGTGAACTCGATTACAAAAATAAATAGTTGCTTTCTCACTAATACTGCATCATATTTATAAAATTTTATTACAGATAAACTCCTCCCTGCGCAGAACCTTGCACAGTCGGCGCTAATTTTTAGATATTTGAGGTTAATGAGTTAATTCCACGGTTACTTTCAGTATTTTTGCCAGGACCAAACGTTTACTGATACTTTTCATTAACATTATTACTGGTATTGGTATTGGGCTTTGCTCCATCTTAGAGTCTTTGATTTATAGGAGGTGGAATCTTTTGGATCTGCTGCATTTATTGGAGCTTGATTAAGTTTTCTTGGGATATTTTGTTACTAAGATTGGCTGCTGATGAGGAAGGATTTTAAGTTGTGTTGCTCTTGCCACTACTATTGTTCCTCGGTTAGTCGCTTATACCAGTGCCAGCAGAGCTAGGATTAACACTGCCGATGCCTGGTCGATGCTTTAGCGAGTAGAAGGACCTTTGCTCGTTTTCAATTTCCGACTCAAGTCGCTTAATGTCATCAAGGATAGATTACTTTGATAGAGGAGATCCTGGAGACAGAATACCTTGTAAGTTCAAATTTACTATACATGGTATATAATTGTAGCTTATCTTTGGTAAGGTTGGAGTTACTAGGCAAAGTAGGCTAGGAAGACAGATTTAACTTTGGCAAAGAAACCTGCTTCTTCATTTTAGAGGCTGTAGATTGCATTGGGTTTATTCCCTTAGGTAACATCAACTACGGCTTATCCATAGATTCCTAAAGCTGAAATTAATTCCACATCAGAGGGGTGGGTAAAAATTAAGGAGAATTTGCGCAAAATATTCAGTTAGAACAGCTTTGAATTAATTGAGAGACTAATAAAATCTTTACTGACTTGGGTCAGTAAAGCAAATAATTTTAATTGGGTTTATTTAATGGAGATAGCAGACTAACAAAACACACACAATTTTGTCAAAAATTAAGTGGATGAGGCCAAAACGCACAAGGGATTAATTAATTCCAAGCGCAGGAGGCAACTCTCAGATATGAATGGACTTTTAAGAAAGCAGAGGAGAGGCTCTTATTTCAAAGCCATGAAGTTTAATGATGAAAATCAAATCATTTAAAATTTAAATTCAAGTATATACAATTAAAAAAGTATTTTTCCAATTAAATTAATCACTCTTTCGCCTTGTAAGTACCAGAAAAGAGGAACTCTCCCACTGCATTTCATTTTTATTGAAAGATCTATAAACTCATCTTTAGAAAGACTAGAGCAGTAATAGCAACTCATGAACCTAAATGATAGCACTCTATCTGCAGAAAAGATGAATATCAATATCGATTCAAAGTAAAAGGTAGGTCAACTTATGAGCGAAAGCTATGAGTACAACTTCATTAGGACATCTTTAGATAATACGATCAACCACAAGGCAAATGCAAACAGTCACTTAAAAAGTCTTAACTAAATCAAATCACCAAACTCTTACTTGAAAGGACATTAATCTAACTCAAATACTTATCGATAATTTTTTATGATTATAATTATAAATCCAAATATCTCTTTGCAAAACTTTAAACCTCTATTAAACTTTTGAAGAGGAAAATAAAAAAATAGGAAATTTAATCTTGATTTATTAATTTCTTTTATATGGATTTTACCCATAATCTTAATATCTTATTTTATGGATTGATACTTTCTCTAAATTTGATTTCAGTTCCTCAACTCCAGAGCATCATAAAAATTTGACTTTAAGATTCCAAAACACCAATCCAAATTAGCCATTCTAATCCCATCTAAGATTCCAACCCTAGACTAATAATACAGATGAAAAATCATCAAAATAGTTACTCATGAATAATACCTAGACAGTTTTATCTCAAGATAACACAAAGGCGGATTCATCTGAGTTCCTCCTAGCCTCTTAGAGAGATTCTCTTATTCGACAGTCCCCACTTCACTCAATGGCAGGAAAAATCCCCTCTTTCAATCTGCATGCGCAGATTTCTGGCTCAGGTCCTTTTCAAGACTCTTAAAATATCCTTTAAATTCATAACTTCCAAAGTAGTAGCTCTCCTCTAAGCATGAAAACTCACTCCATCAGATAAAATACTCTAATGCCTCGCATTTCTGGGGAGAATTTTAGTGGCTAAAAATAAAACACCACTCAAACTACTCACCCATAGAGTGAGCTAGGACAAAGTTACACTTTTATGAAGGAAGCTGGTGCGTAATCTGCTAACATTTTCAAACGTAAGCAAAGCGTAGAGAATTAAAAGAGTCAAGGCTTTTCTCAGAGATAAATACTCAACAACATGCTTTCCTCAAGATAGCACTACAGTTAAACTAACAAGTCGATTGTTTATGATAGCTCTCTATTATTTAAAGTCTTTTCTTAATTGAGATTTTAACATCGATAGCTTGGTAGAGATGAGAGATCTAGATAAGTTTTTCAACAAAATTTCAGAGCTCCCTCAATAAACTTAAGTTAAGGTGCTTTCAGAGAAAGTCAAGTATTAAAGATCTAGGAAGCTAAACATTATTTTTTCTACTCACAATATTTGAATTTACATTGAGGAAGAGTTGCTGATTTAATTCAATTTTCTGCAAGAACTTTTGCTATTCACTAATGATATCAATACCAATTTCATTAAAGGGAATTTCTAGTCGGAAGAGGAATTCCAAGCTTACAAAAGCTAGCTTGGAACAAGCATTTACAAACTAGAGAAAGATCTAGTTCGAAATCTAGAGAACATCAAATACGTGATTGAACTTTTTTTCACTCACACACAGGAAGGAGCTGAGCAAGATTTAAATATAAGTAGTGCTAATAAAATTCTCCATCTTGATAAAAAAATAAGGTATAAAGTTTATAATTTAAATGATAGCAGCACCAGCTTCAAGCAAGAGTTTTCAAAGAAAAATGGAATGTTGAATTTATTTTTATTAAAGAGTAGAAAGGAAAATCAAGAATGAATAATCTAGGAACAGATATATCTAAAAAGGATGAAACTTAAAAGAAGTGTGACTATCACAGGAGAAAAATAGAAAGATTAATTCAGGAGTTAAATGATCAAACAGAGGTTAATTTAAGGGTCAAAGAATAGAATATGAAACTGAGGCTTTTAAATGACACACTTTCTCAAAGAATGGAAGGCAAAAATATGCTACTTAAGCAACATATGAGATGATAAAAAATTTAATCAATTTTACATATTCAAGGTTCTTATATGAAAAGATAAAGTGAGGATAATGAAGATGTAACATTACTCAAATCTCCAGAGAGAAAAAGAGGAAAGGCTATCTTATAAAAAATTAAATTGTTACCTTCCATAGTTTATAGAAATCAGGAGGTAGAAGAGTGAGCCAAATGTCATAGCCTTTCGGTTTCAAAGACTTGTAAAAAGCAAGTGAAGGAGGAGATTCGATAAATGAGAGAGAATCTATACTATAGAAGTCATATAATCTATGCTTGAAGCTAATTGCATCTTTGGAAACAAATAGCACTTTACCTAAAGTGATGAATGACATGGCAAAAAATATTGAGACTATCTTTGATGTTGAGAAATGTGTAATACTTAGGCTAGCAGGAAAGGAAATGGTTGACGGAAGAGAGTATAGATCCATAAAAATGAAATATACCCCAAAAATATCTCATAATCTATCTCCTTAATATCGGATTCATTTTAAGATATCTCTTTTTAGCATTTCTTGATTATGCTATCAAGGCGCTTCTTTTTCTGAAGATAGTATTTCATGCTCACTTGCTCATTCATAGTAGCTGTTCCAGTAATCTGTCTCTAGAGCTTTTATTCATCCTCTCTATCTAAAATATTTTGAAAGATTAATCTATTATGTCATATATTTAATCCAGAGAAGACTCTGATATGTTGGTTGCATCAAATTTACTGATATTCAAGAAAGTTGCCTTATTGCTTGTTTTAGAGAGTTTAGATAAATCCATTGCCTCTCGAGGACTGTTTCTTAGAGTTTTACTATTCACTTGAGGTAGCTTAAAATTCTTGCTTGTAGCTTTGGTAGTTGCTAAGGTTGATCCAAGTTAACTTGCTTTTGGAGAAATTCTTATAGAGAATTGATTCTTATTTTGAGGTGTTTATTTCACGCTTGCATCTCTAAAATTCTTGAGTGCAGGTAAGCTCAGTCTCTTATGATTTGAAATTTACAAAGATTCCAGAGTGTTCTTAGAATCAATATTTAGCTTTTCAATGGACACTCTAGTATTCCCCTTGTTTTCTGCAACTATTATACTCTCCTCGGTTTACTGCTCATTACTATTTTAATTTTTAAGCTTCTTAGATAAGCTGGAACGTTTTTTCAAACCTGAAACTGTGTGCAAATCATAATCTCCATGCATGAATTTCTTAAGTATAGAGGATGAGGTATTGTTCAAAAAATTACTCTTGCTCCTTGAATGATGCATATTGCTACTACTGTGTTCATGAGATACACTATTATCATTGTTATCAACAATCGTTATGCTTTAATTGAAAATGCTTTGTTAGTTAGCGAACTAGATAGGTTGGCCGTCCTAATAAGTGCTAGCTTAAGATTTACCCTCCATAAAAGGAGACTTGCGGGGAATTTCCACACTCATATTCACTTAGGAAAAATCAGCGGGAGGCAAAAATTTGTTTGAAGTCTCATTTAAGGTTATATTTGGTCTGAACTAATTTGAATTCAGCTTGGATGGACTTCTTTTAGGACTAAAAAGTATGATTGCTTCCTTCATATCTCTGTTAGGGCTGTGTAGAGTCGTCTTTGAAACATCCTTAAACTTATTGCTGACAGTAGTTAATCTCAAATAAGCAGGAGATCCCTTCTTCCTAAGTTTTCTGCTTGAAAAATTTTTGAACTTTGACTTCGTCTCATATCTTTCATGCCATTTAGTCTTATACTGCTTTCTCTCAGATGAGCCCATCCCATGCTCACCTAGTAACCTGTTTTTAATATCCTCCTATTTCATAACCTCTGCATCTTCCATCATCTTCTTTCGTTTATTTTCATCTAGCATGTCAAATATTTTCCCCTTCTTGTACTCCTGAAACGCACCATTCTCTGCAGAATTCAGATATATATGCATGGGCAATTTTGTAAGCTGAGTTTTATCAATTTCTATCCCATGCAACCTGCAGAAATCTTCAAGATACTGACGCATAGATATTACTTTCGGAGCATGTTCTTCTTCCTTTTCAAACTTCTTGATTAATTCTTGAATCTACTAAGGAGTCAGTCCCTCTAGCTTTTTGTTAGGATTAAATTCATTTATAGAAAAGACATATATCTTATTAAAAGAGAGAGATCGTTTTTCTGCAGTAGTTTTAGTTTCAGATTCATTTTGAGTTCTTTCTCTTACTTATGTTTAAAAAGCTTTGCAACACTCATTTCATTAGGATTGTAATTCTATGGAGAGGTTTTAAAATCAGTTCTGAGGTAATCCAATCGTTTATTCTCTGCCCTCATAGCTTAAACGAATATGTCATCTACCAACTATTGTGTCTCAAGAGTGGTGAGATCCTTTCTTTTAGAGGGAGAAATCGGTGTGGAAACTATCTTTTCCTATATTGTTTGTAGCTGTGCTTGATTTTAGTCAGAATAGTTGTCAGTCGAATTTAAAAGTAGCAATTATCATAGAATGTAATAATTAGAGTCACAATCGAGTGACCATGAGCAAGATTATTTTATAGTTGAATTGATTTCATATTGGACAATCTAGATTACTGGAGACCTGACATATTGATAGTTTAAAGTTAGCTTTCATGGCCTTCTCCGCCAGTTTCAGTGTCTTTTGATCTTTGCTTCTTGGGTTTTATAGGAGTAAAATCTATTTGATTTTTATATTCCAGAGCATAAGCGTTGAAATAATCCTTAGTAGTAACTATAAGAAAGATTTATCAGTTAAGAACTGCAATTGAAAAGAATAATAGAGTAGAAATTTTAGACAATTCTATTTACACTCCTAGCCATTCTTCTTCTTTTTCTGCTAATTCATGTTTATTGCTCTAAAATCAGCTATCAAATTATAATAAACTTAGATTGCCTAATCTTAATACTTTCTCTATTAACAACAATCTTAAAAGAGTATATTATTATCGTCATCATAATCTATATACTCTCTCTTCCTTCAATTTCAAGATAATATGGATATGTCAAAATTAAAATCATAAAATTGGCACTCTTCAAATCAAGCTGAGGTAGTTGATTCCAGTAACTATACTCTTCTATTCTTTTAGCATTTTGAATTTCTGCTCTATCTCTAACTTCTTGCCTACTTTCTTCTTGGTGCGGCGCCCTTTCTCAAATTTAGCTACTTCACTTGATGGATCCATACGACCAGATCTATATTCCTTGCTCACCTCATTTTCCTCTTCTTCCATCTCTTCTTTGACTCTTTCCTTATACTGGAATAAAATAGGGATGGATGAAGGCGTTGCATATTCTAGCTCTTTCAAAGTTTCACTGACCTATTGGAACTTATTTTGCATCAATCCATGAACAAGCATCTCATAATCAATACTTATCAATACATATATAGGAGATATGTAGGATAGATATATTCTGAGCAAGTCAGTCAGTGGGAAATCAACATAGCGCCTGACTTTGGGATCAAAGAACTCTGTACCTTTGACTATGACCAGTCTTGCTGGGAAGTTCACTCCCCAAGCAAGAGTGCTTGTAGTAACCAAAACTTAAATCTTCTTCCTTACAAAGAGGTCTTCAACAATTTTTCTATCATTCTCAGTCAAACCAGCATGATGCATTCCTACTCCATAGTTGATTGTTTGCTTCAAGTTCTCGTCCTTTATTAACTCTGAGATATGGAATATCTCTTCTGGATCCATCTTTAAATAGAAGAAATAAGTAAAGCGTTTTTCTTCAGGAAAGGTCGCTTAAAAGAATCGACACCATTTCCATATTAGTCCTGCATGTCAGAAGCACAAAGTGCAATCAAATCTAGAGCAGTAAGTCTAGTTTACCTTCTGGAAGAAACGAATATGAGAACAGGATGATCCTTAGAGTGAGTCATAATAGCTTTGTAAGCTGGTTTGTTCATCGTTCCCATTCTTTAAATTTAAAAATTATCTTGGGCAATAGTGCTTCTCTGAGAATCCCTCAAAGAAAACTTTGATAGGGACTGGTCTTACGCTAGGCTTGAAATTATAAAGACCAAGTTTATGGATTCCAAGCCAGTCAGCAACATCCTTAGCATTTGCAAGAGCAGTTGAGAGTCCTACGAATCTGACATTGTTTCCTGTTTACTCTGAGATATATCTCATTCTGCTAACTATGACTTCTATGACGGGACCTCTTTCCTATCCTAGGAGATGGATTTCATCAATGATTACAAGTGCAACTTGTTGAACGTAAGATCTATGCTGCCAATTACGAGATATACCATCCCATTTCTCAGGAGTAGTAATGAGAACATCTGCATTTTTCAATGCCTTCAGGTCTGGAGTGAAGTCTCCAGTCAACTCAAGGACATTTTACCAATAGGGCCTTCCTATAGTCTTTTTTTCCAATCTTAAATTCTCTCTTTTGCTAGTGCCTTTAGAGGTGCGATGTAGATAATCTTAGATTAGGGCTGGTTTTTAAACACTCTCAGCATAGCAAATTCTGACATTATAGTTTTTCCAGAACCTGTGGGAGCTCCTATCAATACATTTGAGTTAAAATAAATTAACTATCCAAAATGAAAATGAGTCAGTGTGGAACATAGTGTGGAAGACTTAAGTTTGAACAGGGTTGAAGAATTTAATACCCTTGGAATCGTAAAGCTACTCGAATTTTTCATTATTTAGGGCTTTTATGGTAAGAGGTCTAAGATTAAGTAGCTTTGTGTGAGGGTAGTCCTCGTCAGGCACTTAGATCTCTGAAAGTTCTATTTGACGCCAGAAAGATACATCAAACCATCTGTCAGAGAGTATATGAACATTATAGTAAGATCCTATTTCAATTCTTCTCTCTCCTTCCTGAACTTCATAAGGAACGAAGAATGTAAGGTTTATCTCACTTTCATTTTTTATGGCAGTACCTTTCTTCTTTCCCTTCTTAATATCTGCTTTGTGGAGAACAAAGAATTCTGAGTGCAAGATTTCACTATCATTATCGACTATAATCCAGAAGGGTTCGCTTTTTCAAATAAGTTTAATAAATTTGCAATTATATATTCCATTCCATCTATCGTTCCAATCAAAATTAGGTATAATGGTTAAGCTGACTTTAAGGATTTAAAATCATATTATATTGCTCTGGTTATGGGCATGACAGCAACATCAACTTCAAGATTAGGAATGAAAGAAGCAAATTTCTTCAACTCATCGATACCTTAAGGTCCCAGGAATCTAGAAACTCCTTCAAGCTCATTATTGAATTAAAAATATGTAAACAGGATATTGTAGATCTGTTCCAGAGTAAGATCTGCTGCATTTGCCCTCATCACGATTTCATCATTCAAGTATCCATACTTTGTAACTTTGACGTTCTGATTTGTTAATTTTCCAACGTAAGATTAGGAACATAGCTACTTGAGAACATGAGCGTCTGGTCTCAGCCTCTTGTCCAAAATCTAACACCATCTTAGAGCTGTTTTTGCCAGAATTGCGAAGTTCTTATTCATAGCTATCTCAAAAATTGCTCGAAGCAGTCTTGCGGAGTTTTACACGATGTAAGCCATATCTGAGATCAAACTGAAGGTTTTAATAAGTGGTATTTATAAAACTATCAATATGAATTATGTTTTCAACTAGAAATCTCTGAGATATGCTTCAAAGAGTACCAAGACTTTAACATGGGCTTCATTAAAGCAAGCTTTGTCAATATCAAAGTATCTAATATCTTGAACTAGTCTTTTCAACTCTTCATGCTCTTCCTTTCTTGCATCTAGTTATTTAAATTCTGAAGACTGAGCTAAATGGAACATCATTATTTGCTCTGAGGTTTGAGACTTCAAGTTCGACATGAAATAAGACATAGTTAAAATTAAAAGTTTGAATAAAAAGCTAATTATTTACTAAAATTAAATAGTTTCAACATCAATATAGTAATTAGAGGCGATACGTCCCATATCAGTAGCATACACAGTTTCAGTTTGTTCATTATATCTGATTAATTAAAACTAAAAGAACTTTAAGATGAGTTGCATTCTATTGAGTCTCTTTACGCATTCGGTAACTTTGTCATAAAGAATGAAGTGAGCAGTTGGATCATCATAGATTTGCTTTGCTTGGAGGCCATAAGCAACTGGGTTCTTAGTAACTCTTTAGAAGAAGTAAGTTTTCTTCAACCAATGAATACCATCCGTCAAGGTTCCGATAGTGCCTCCTGAAATTTCAGCATTTATGCAATTATCAAGACCCTTGTATAGATTACTTTCGATATTTTGCTTGTTGCTCATAATCTTGACATACTCATCCATTTCTTTTATAAGTGTGAGGATGATAGCTTCTCCTTCATGATCGAATTGAGGTCTACCTGCTCTTCCAAAAATTTGCTGCACATCGAAAACTCCAATATCCTTGTATGAACCAGTCGCTGAATCGTACATTTTAGTTCCTTTGATTATTACTGCATAAGCTGGCAGATTTACACCCCACGCAAGAGTGGCTGTTGACACCAAGACCTTGATATGTCCATCCATGAACATCCTCTCTACTAGATTTCTATCTTTTCTCAAAAGACCTGCATTATGGACACTGAATAACTCATAAATATCAATTATATCTTAAAAGCGGAATCCGTAATCGAAAAGTTGTTTGATCTACTCATTTCTTGAGCGCTAAACTTCAGGTTTTACAATGTAAGATCTTTCACATTCGAAAAGAGGCATATCGTTTGGCTTTTTCGACAATATTTCGATAATTTCCTTTGCAGTTGAAACTGTTTCCGCTCTTTTGTGAACGAATATAATAACTTGTTTGCCCATTTGTAAGATCCTCTTGAGTTCAAAGTATACGATGTCATTCATAATGTTGTTAGCTCTCTGAGCATTTCCTAGATTCTTTATACCATAGAAACCGCATTTAAGAGGAGTAGGTCTATAGCTAGCATCGAAATAGAAAGTTCCAGGGCCCTCGGCACCTATGAACCTAGCAACATCTTCATAATTAGGAAGAGTAGCTGACAACCCTACAATTCTGATTGGCTTTTGAATTTTAGCACTAGTCATGAAAAAATTAAAACTTCATATTTTCTTCGTTTAATGAATGCTCTTGCAACTAAGCACTCTAAGACTAATCCACGTTCGTCATTTAGCAAATGGATTTCATCAATAATCATCACGTTTACCATATCCATCATACCATCACTCTTTCTTGTAACAACATCCCATTTTTCAGGAGGGTTGAGACTATAATATGAGTCTCTTAAATTTCCTGCTTTGACATATTCATATCTCCTGTGAGCTCACGTACCTAAATTTTAAGATAGGCTAAGGCAGCTTAGAATTTTCCAACGATTTCAGAAGCCAAAGCTTTCAAAGGAGCGATATAGATGATCTTGAAATTCTTGATGGACATATCCCAAGCCTTAGGGTCATTTACTGAGTTCTCATCTATATGTTGAGATACTTCTCTTAATATAGTAAGCAAGGCTATGTTGGTCTTACCTGCTCCAGTGGGAGCAGAAATCAACAAATTTCTATTATTCTTAAAAGCAGTTTGATAGACTGTCGACTGAATTCTGTTTAAGTGACTGGTGCTGCCAAAAGCTTTTCTTGCATAAGAAGGTAAGTCCACAATAGGAACAAGCTCTGACTTTTTATCTTATTCCTTAGGGGGAGGTAATCTTTTTAAATTTTCTCCCTTCTATTTAAATTGCTTTAGGTTTATTATCTGAACATACTTATATTCATCGTTCTCCTCTGTGATTTCTGTGTAATTCTTTTTCTCCTCAGGCTTGATGAATACATTAGAAGATCCTGCAGCCTTTCTCCTCTCCATCTCTTCCATCAAATATTGATTCATGTTTTGCCTTCTCTCAAGCTATTGCTGCTGAAGGCCAAGTCTCTTCTACTCATCAATGAAATCTCTATCAAAACCAAGCCTTAATGTTTTTATCTTTCATATTAAAAATGAGTAATTAATCGCCTTTTGAGAATCTCATAGTTGTTAATCTTGACAGTTTCCATTTGCTGAGGATTGGGAATTCTTTTCTTGCCTTTCTTTCCGCCTGCAGTTCTCATTTCCACTTGAGCCCCAAGCATGACTGGTGGTACTGTTGAACCCATGTTCTTTGATTTGTAGTTTTCACTTTGTTTCTCGGCTTAAAGCTTCTCATTTATAGTCTTGCATTGATCCTTGATTATTTCTCTCCTCTCTATGAGCTTCAAAAGCATCTCAAAGTTATGGAATCCAACCAAGTTAAGTAAGTCTTCCTAGATCTCCTCATTTGGTTTAGTACTAAGTAGAATATTGAGTAGGTTTACATAAGCATCTGCATTTTAGAGAGCAGTCTCATTTCCATCCTCATCTTTCAATTAGAGGTAGCGATCGGTGATGTACTTAAACCAGTTCACCTTCTCAGGGTCAAGCGAGTCTACGTCTATCTCTGGCTCTTCTTCCTCTTCTTCGAAGTTTTGAGCAGTAGTCATATTATTGCTTCCACTCTCTTGAGTATCGTCGTCTAAGTTGAATAAATCCTTGTCGACTTTGCGAGTAGGCTGTTGTGTTCTAGTTGAGGTATCTATTTCAGACTCTAACAAGAAATCTTCTTTTGTGATACCAGCCTTAATATAAATATGTTCTAGAATGATTTAGAAGAAATAATAATTCCTTCTACTATTAAGTTTTAGTTTGCTGAGATCCTGAATTGGATGCCTTTCCCTCCTCAAAAGTTTCTTCATCCTCTTCCCCACTATTTTAAATTAACTTTATGAGTAATTAAAATTTATTAAACTAGATTCTGTGGAGTTATTGAACTCAGATTATTCTTAAACTTATAATGTATTTAATTGAACATAGCTTCATTGAATGTCCTAACGTAGAGATCGTCGAAGGTAGAATCATTGTACTTAAAACCATTTTGCTCCAGAATATCTGGTTGCTAAGGAGCTTTCAGGATTTCATCCTTATGAGTATAGAATAATTCAATTTAAAAAGAAATAAGAACTAGTGTGCTATGGACTCAATATCTTGCATCTTGAGAGAGTCAAGACGTTGTTGGTACATACCCTGGAACATAAAGTAGTCTTTTTCAAACTCTTGACTCATCTCTTCTTTGGCAGTCTTGAAAAGAATGAACTTGTACACTCTTGCGAGCACATAGTGATCTGCCATTTGGAGAGGCTTGTCTAATCTTCTTGACTTGTTCAAGAACTCATTGTACAAGTTGTTCCAATTTTAAATTTACCTAAGAATATCTACTTATAGACTAGTTGACTAATTTTGAGCTTGCGCCATCTTCGCATGTTTCATGAGCTCAGCCTCGTTATCAAACAGCCAAGCACTTGTGAGTAGTCCCTTTTTCTCTAACTCAAATTGCTTCTTGATTTGAACATTTCTCTTGCCCATTTCTTTGAGTTCCTGCAGGTAAGTGAGCTTTGGAGGTGGAATCTGAGGTGAGTTAGCTCCGAACTTTTAGATCTTCTGATCTCTGATTTTCTGCCTGAGCAGAGTTGTAAATCTGAATCTCTAAACGCAAATTATTATTAAAACCCTCTCTCTCCATCAGAAAAGAATCAGTTAATCATTATAGGCAACATCTTCTCTTTGAAATGACTGAAGTTGAACTTACTTCTCTTGGCTCAGAATCTGCCATATTTACTTGCTTTGATTTGTGAGTAGTAGTACTAAGATATTTAGTAGCTATATAATAATAAATAATATAAGTAGAGTTAAAAAGCTGATTCTGATTAAGTATTACGCCCATCGAATCAATTTAAATTCAAACACACTTAGAATAAGTCACAATATCAAACTAATTAATGGAGGCATTCACCAAAACTTTTCAAAAAAAGTTTGATACTCAATACAGAGCCATAGACGCCTCAAAAACTATGAGGCAAGCATTAGTAACTATACTTATACCTAGATAACTCATTTAAGGAGGAGAAACTTAAGAAGGAGCATTTGATGGCCAGAACTGAAGGCTATTTAAAGCACTAGATCGATTAAAACATGAGGAGATTAAACAAAGTCCTGAATAGTAAGATTAACTTCTCTAAAAGTTTTCCTTAGTTTGTTGTATCAACATCAAAGAAAAGTCTAGAAATTCATTTTTAAAAAAAAGAATTTTATTTCTCAATAATCTTGATAAATAAATTCATCCACTTCAAGGATAACTTTCGCTTCTTGAGTTACAAGAAAATGTGCTTTCAAGTTCTGAAAGCGTATCTAAAGAAGAAAAGACTGCAAAAGAAGGAGATTCAGCTTGCCAATTTTTGCAAATATAAGTTGCAATAGCTTCACATGAGGAGAGTATTTCGAGCACTGCATACTTATACTTTGCAATAAAGGGAGTATATAGTAAATATAACTTAAAACAATATTCTTTCTTTATTATTTTAGAGTGGCTATCCTAGGTCAAGAAGATTTTCGCACTAAGGAAGCTTAGAGAACGATTTTGCGATATTTACTCATTCAAGGAATCAAATAAAGCATTGTACAAAAATATTTAAATCCTTTCTTAAATTAATATATTCTTTTTTTTAATGTGCAAAAACACCTACCGAATGAAAAGAAGAATTTTCTTTTACTTGAAGTGGATGAGAAATCAATCAGTAAATAAAATTTAGTATGTCTAAGATCAGAAGAACTTCTTGCTACTGCAAAAAGCATTTATTGGAATGAAAAGAGTAACTGGCTTTGAGAGGATGCTTAATGATAAAGAGAGTTATTTAAGAAGGAGAATTCATTAAATTTATCTGAGTAATTATTATCTAATTAAGAGAAGACTCAGATCTCTAAAGAGCAAATTGTTTAGCAGAATTAAAATATACACCCAAGCTATTAAAACTGCTAAGAAAGATAGCATACTTAGAACATACATCTCAGATGAAAATGCTTATGTTAATGAAAAGGGATATCTAATAGTAAGTGAGAGTCTTTCTAATAAAAATTAAGTAAATTGATTTTTTAATTTTTCTAGCTTAAGTTCAGATGACATAGAGATTAATCTAATTTTATATTAGAATGATAGTTACCTGCTGAATAATAAAATGGAAATGTCTAGGTCTGGGATGAGGAATATAGCAAAGAGGTTTGATGCAGAAAACTAAACTAAAAAGTAGATAAAAACTATTCATCATAAAAGGGATAAAAATATGATTTCCATCGAAGCATAAAATATCGAGGCTTTTGATTATGAAGAGGCTGGACCAAAGAAGTCATAAATAACTAAATTTTCTGTGCAAAAAGTATCTATTATCAATTGAATAAAATGTTAATTATCAGTTCTCGTACTACCAATCTATGATTGAAGTTTTTAAAAATCAATTAAATTTGCTTTGTCACATTTATGTCAGCTTGGTCAGTTCACTCAAATCCAGTTGTCAAGATCTTTTTCAATCATCATCTCAAAGTCTTGATCATAATCATCATCGTCCTCATCATCTTCATCAAGAATAGCATTGATACCCTACTTTATTTGAGCAGCAACCGCCTTTGTTCTCTTCTCTTCATTTTCCTTCTCAAGATCTTCAAACATCAAGCTCTTTAAGTTTCCAAAAAGAGAGAAGGCGTCTTCATCCTCATTATCAGCTTAGGATTTCAAATTTTATGCCTTAGGAGGCACGAATGATTAAGGCTGATCTTAAGCCAAAGCTTCTAGTGACTTTGCTGGCTGAGACTATTTCTTTTAAACCTATTATTTGGGCTTTGACTTAATGACTGCATTGATTTTGTTCAAGTCTAGGGTGTACTACTAATCAAGGCCAATATAAGGATCGCACATCAAATAGATATCAAGCTTTTCAGTGTTGAAATTTTCAGGGAGCGCCACGCTAAGACTCTTAGTGGCATAGCGATTGAACGCCACTCTCTTCATCGCTAAGATTTCATTAGATTATGAATTAGATACTATCAGGAAGTATCCTGGGTCTTTGGGCTTAGGGAAGTGAGATATGATTGCCTTTTGCTTTTCAGCCTTATTGAATCGCCTCAGATTCACAACTATCATAGCCTCCGCACCTTCTTGAAGCTACTCATTTTCTAAGGGGCTGTTCTTATCATCAATTGCCACAACACTATACTTATTTCCATTTCATTATAGCATAATAATTCAGTATTTTAAAGACTTAAGTTCTACTTAAGGTACTCTATCAAGAGCTTTTGTAATTTCCTTGAGCTCAACCTGATCCAAGTTGCATTTGAGCTCATTATTGAAGAACCTTTTAGGATCAGCTTTAGCTTTTAGAACTAGCTACTGGAGATAATCGACACCTTAGCTGTGAAGCTTCTTAATTGTGGCACCCTATAAATGAGGAACATTTTAGAGGGGTGTTTGATCTAGCCACTAGCCTTAGACTATCATTTGCATTAGGTGGATTAGATTGAGGCAGGTGTTTAAATGACCCTTGTGAGAGCATACATCAATCATACCCTAAAGCACTCTGATAGATTGATCAAGTACCATCTTAGTATCAGTTATGTAATCTGTAATTGGCAGAGGGCATCGTTCTAAGTGAGCTTAGATTAGTAAGTTTGCTTTCACGTGGGGATTTTCAAGATCATGCTTTGGTACTTTTAATGGTACCAAGTGAGTCAAAGCCTCATTATTCTTAACCTTAGACTTTTATTTAAATTTTTAAAGAACTTAATGAATAAGGACATCTTCATTATGTCTAACTGGCAGTCCAAAGAACTCCTTCGCATTTGCTAAAGTGGCTATCAGCTGAGCAATTGAATCCTGAGGGCCCAGTTTCTGATTCATAAATTGAATGGTTTCATGAGAGAGGTAATATCTACACATGCTATTTAATTTATTCGTCAATAGATTTAATAGAAAGATGCGAGTCTACCAAGTGTTGTAGATGATACAGTTTGATCCTCTGAGTTGTATTCAACGCATCCAGCATTCAAAATAAAAAGAAAATTCACTAAGCTTGGAAAGACTGTCATTTACCATGGCTCTCAAGAAAGTGTTAATCTCATTTGCGTCGCTCTTCTTGAGTTTATAGTAAGCAGGATTCTTGGTGAGTCTTCTAAAGAAGTAAGTCCAAGTGAGGTAGTCGATGCAAGTTCTAGCGAGTAAGCAAAGTGCCAGAGGCGATTTCAGCATTTAAATGATCAACTATCTATCCTTAGAGAGATGACTCCACTGGGAATGGCTCATACAAGAATTTCTTGTAGAAGTTCTTTTTCTCTTCGTGTACAAAAACGCAAGCATAGCCAGTCTCATCGAAGCCAGGTCTTCCTGCTCTTCCTATCATCTAGAGCAAGTCTAATTTTTCTTTTAGAAGAAAGATATTTAAGATGTGCTTTAAATTCAATGAAATAAAGTTTGAAATGATTTACTATGATAAATATATTCATACTTTAAAAGAGTTTCAAAACTAGAATTTATTTTTGACTCTATATCTTCTCGGAACTGCCACTCTTGGATCTCTATTTAGTTGTGCAATTACTTCCCCCTTGATAAAATCTTAAATCTTGAGAATCAAATGAAAATTATTAATTTATTTATCCTTATAAGTTAATTATTATCTTGAGTATCTTAGCATTAGTTTGCAAAATTTGCTTATTTATTTAGTCCAGGTTATCTAATATATCTGTCTTTGTGAACTGCTGTAGGACTTTAGTTTCAATTAACCTCTAAAAGCGCTATGAAACTTTGCCTTGCTAGAGATGCTGCATACTGTTGATCGAATCCATGATTTGTTTTTCCTTCATGCTAAAAATTAATCCCTTTAATAGCCCACCCTTCTTTTCGTGTTAGTTTCGCTTGTTGAGCTAAATAATCCTTCTAGCTGCTACTTTGAATATATCTAGCATTTTACGAGAAGATCTTGGTCTATAGACTTTGAAGTCACACAGAGGTAAGCCTTGGTTAAATAAGAATGTCTCAGTCTCACCAACTATATCATCTACTTGCTTAACATTATTCCTATTATAATATAAGATGGCTGCTTGTAGTTGTCTCGCATTTCTTGGAGTTTATCAACTGGTAGGCAGAGCACATTCACATCTGTTTTCGCAATCAACTTGTAGTAGCTCAGATTCTTCCCATCCTTCATCAAACTGGTATAAGCCCCGAAGGAACAAAACCTATACAAGGATTCTAAGTGGATGCTTTCAGCCCCAGAAACGAGGTGTACTTCTATTTCACCCTCTGTAATCACAAAAATGTTGTCTACTGTGTCGCCTTGGTTTACAATGATAGAATTCTTTGGGAAAAAATGGTGAGTCACATGGAATACGATCTCAGTCATGGGTTTGTTTAAAAATATATGCTTACCCCTATTTTTAACTAGTGTTTTCTAAGTCTTTGAAATAGTCAACAGATTTATTGAATAAGTTCTACATATAATTTGAGATCGATAGTTATTCTAAAAATGTTTACCTTTTTGAAAAGTGTATAGCTGTCCTGATAATTATAGACTTAGTATTTTAGTCTCTTTACTAGGATCTAATCACTGCCCATTATATTTAAATTACAAATTATTTTTAGGATATTGATAAAAAAAATGTATATTAAAGCCTAGTTTTAATTATAAAAAATTTACCAGCCTTTGAAAGGTTAAAACTTTCAATAAATAATCGACTGATGCCAGAAATTAATTTCTGTTTATAATTTAATTCAAATTATTGAATAAGTCATGAAGAAAAAATCAAAATTCCTTCCATTAAAATCCTTCTTGGATAAAATATAGATAACATATAATTATAGCTTTGAAGTTATGGTCTTCAAGGGTCTCGATGACACAATAGTTTGCAGTTCTAACTGTCGCAGTTCTTGCGCAATTAAACAAAAGCCCAATTTCCTATACTAACATTAAAACCTATTCAGAAATGGCTTACTCCAAAGATTGACCCAGCTGAGTACTAATTACAGTTTTACACTACATTTCTATGATTGCGGACAGACACTTGTATCTGTCCACTAGAGAGGAAGAATAGAAATTTAGATTCATCTTAAATAAATCCTGATGCAAATTAATTTTCCATCTCCTTATGCTATGATTTGATCCTCAGGGAGAAAAAGCAAAGTGTGTAACTTCGATACTATCTTGTTGATTCTCGTCATCAATCGTACCCTAACAACATTTATTAAATGCAAATTCTTACTTATGAAGTTTGTGAAAAAGCACGTTCTCTTTAAGTATGATGTCAAAAATGTTCTTAATAACTTCTTTTCTGAGACTGGGGGATATCATAGCGAGGAAGGTATCTAGCTCTTTCTGCTGCTCTAGAGAACTTTGCGTAGTTTTGATAAACTTGATAACCTGATTTTGAATATCTTTGGGCATCTTGAGATTCTTCATGGCAGTGTTGGCTGAGTCTATCTTCTTTTGTAACTAAGACTGTTTGAGATCTAGATTTTAGACTATAACAGCCAACTATCCGAATAGATTTGCCTGTAAAATTGCGCCCATAAAGCACACCAACATGGCATAAATAACTTCTGTGTCCGTGTGGGGTGCTTGATCGTTGCTGGTCAGGTACTGGGCTGAGCAGTAGAAACTTAGCCAGTATTCATAAGCAGTCGAGGAATCATAAATTAAGATAAAAGTTAATAATAGAGAACTCATAAAGAGTAGTCGTATTGTAGAGATAGTCGAGAGGAGGAATCCATGACTGCTACACGTTTATAATGTAGAACCAAGTGCAGCCAGTCACATGCACGTATATCAACAGGTAGAATATTAGGTTAATTAACTTCAAAGCCATTTTAAGATAATATAATTCTATTTTAGTATCTTGTCGAACATTCATGTAGGTGATGATGCGATTAATTCTGAAGATTCTAACTAGCTTCAGAAGACATAGATATTTTATATGATGTTTAATAAACTTGAAAGACCAAATAAGATGAATTTCTTTGACAGGTTACCTTCCAGAAATATCTATTTGCAAAAATAAGGCCAAAATTGTTTTACATACATCAGTTATTTTATCTAGAGGTATCATAGCAAGGAAGTCTATCCAGAAGCGTGTTTTCAAATAGTTTATGCCTATTCTTTTAGAGTTTAGAACTTCATTTCCAGTCGAAATGTCAGTATTTAAAAAAAAATAAAAATATGTCTAAATAACTCTTAAAAAGCTTGCTAAAAATTTTACTTAAAAGCTTATTTGTAAAATGAATATGTCTGATAAAATTTCGTAATTTAAAAATAAAGTATAGGTTGTTCTGAACACCACGCATATTTAAACATATATAAAGTTAGCATATATCAACAAAGAAGCAAAAGTCAACGAAATTGTTAGCTGATGAAACTCCAAAAGATTCAAATTCCTATCATAATCAATCAAATTCATATTTAAATGCACTTCTTAAATAGGAGAACTTACTTATGGCTCAAAAGCTACATCAATAGGAAGCAGAAACACGTTCCAAGTTGCTAATAACATTATGAACATATCCCACTTTTCTTTAAGATCTGATCTTTATCTACACAACAGCTTCCTGTCTGCTCTCATTAGCCATCTTCCAAATGGCCCAATTGGTTTCTCTTTCTTCACCTTTTCAATACTTCTATCTTTAGAGAAAGCTTGATTTGATAAAGGAACTGCGGCTGTCCTGCTTCCTTATTTTCTAAACTTAAACTTATGAAAAAAACTTGGAAAGGATTCTAAAATTTAAACTCAAGGAATCAATTGAAAAGCAAGTACTTACTCTATGGGTTTAAGTTATATCGTTGACTTGCGTCTTTTCGTTTGTTCTTTATTTTTAACATTTGTATTCTTAAGTTTCAAGTTCATGGCTTACGCAATTTTATTCTGCAATAGGTTAGGACCAAATTTACCAACACTTTCTTCACCTCCTTTTGTGGTCACTTGTGTCTCCAAGGCCTCAATAGGTATAATTTTATTCATCTTCACCTTCCTCTTTCCAAACTCATATTATTTAATGATTAAAGTAAGATTTTAACTTTTAGTGAATCAGTTCGGTTCATAAACTCCCTCTTTTTCAACTATCATCATAGTATTGCTCAACTATTTAACTTAGACTAAAAATCCACATTTACAGGGCCCATTGCTGCACATTTAGATTGCTTGAAGATGTCTAACCAGAACATCTTTAAGTGTAAATTTAATCACAATCAAAATAAATTTTGTGAATTTTAAAGTGCTTTGAATTTGCTTTTATTTTTAGCGGACACTCCAAAAAAATCTGAATCTAGCTTTTAGAGTAATTGTCTCTCACTTTCTCTTATTCCATTTTCTAACGCATGATCATTATCTTCTCATTTGTTATGGTACTTCTACTCTAAATATAATGATAAATATTCAAGCAGTTCTAGAGGGTCTTTTATTTCCTCTTAGGAGTTGCTTTTATCGATATTGAAGAGGGTGTCTTTTGTATTTTGAGTCTGCAAGATTGTCAGTCCTCACTTAAGACTTATCATCATTAAGGTTCCTTCAAGAGTTGGCATCGAATTAAAAATAACATTAATAATATACTTATCGTTATAGAATATGGAATCTGGAGTTTGTTTTCCTTAATTAGCAGCCTTTTTCATATCTCTGTTCATACCTTAATTGATTGGATAAGATGGAGTTCCGAAAAGGGAGGTCTCTCCTCTTCCAACATAGAATGGATTAGTATAATAAAAAATTATATAAGTTCATTATAGGTTAACATTTATAATTAGTGTCTGTGTTGTCTGTTTCAAATCACTGAAATTTCTGTTGATTTATTCCATATAAGTTAAATTCTTCTATCTATGACTCAACGCTTTCTTCGTCGCTTGCTTTTACGATTTATGCATGTGATTGCTTTTCATTAAATAAAAATTTCATATAGATAGCTTTTCCTACCTCTCCATGATTTATTCTTAATGATTTCCGATTTTTATATAAATTTTCAGTGAAATTATTCTAAAATCATAATTCATTTAACAGTCTTCAGATTTATAATAGAGTAAAAACAACAGTTTCTATGCTAGACCATTTATGCTTTCCACTATAGAAGAAGATGTTTCTTCTATACTTCTTCTGTCTTTATATTAGAAATAAGTTATTTCACAATACTCAATATCTCACTCTCTCTATTCTATCTGAATGAATTTTATACATTACTATTATTTGGATAAAAATAAAAAGCTTCAAGTGGAATTTTCATTGCTTCACTAAAAAATGTTTAGCTCCAGACACTGGATTGAAAGGCCTTCCCTTAGTTTCTTCTTGACTATTAGATAGAATATTAGTTTTTTATCAAAACTTACATGAGCTTATGAGCTCTGTTTTGGCTCCAGTTATTTTTGACATCGCCAAATAAATTGCTTTGAGTATTTCTGAATCTCACTTCACTAATTTGCTTAGTTGTCCAGCCGTGGAACATCGGAACTTCCTTTTAATCAGTCCTTTGTATTTTATCATTCGAGTAGAAATCTATTTGACTGCTCTGTCCTGCCTTTTCTTTTAGGTCTATATGGGAATAATAAATACTTTTTGATATCAAGTTAAGATAAAGATTTTTCTTCTAACTATTAAAAGTGAATAACTTACAATCGTTTCTCTTCTCCAGCCTTTGCTGTGCCTTTTACTCCTCTCTTAACAACCTTTGAGAGTAAAATATAGAGCCTTTGTCTCCTGGGACCTCAACTCCCACAATTCCATCTCTCCACCCATTCTGAATGAGTCTATTTCTCTTCTTAATGAATATTTTTTGGGACTTCATTTCCTGGAAGTTTTTCAACGAGTCCTTGTTCAGTAACACATCCAGTCTTCTTTGACTAGGAAACTTAATTCTGGCATCTGGCTGAAACTCCAAGCCATGCTTATCCTTCTGTCCATAAAAAGTGTTATCAACTTATAACTGATTTTAACTCAGCTCATTAAATTTTTGCAAGTGTGAATTTGCTGTTTGATCTAATTTGACTACTGGTCAAGATGTTTGAAGCTTTTCCTCTCTGTGTTATAGTGCAGCTAAAGTTCTCCTTCGTTTTCAAGTTACTTAAGAGTTGGCACTCCTTCTCTAAGCATCAAGAACGAAGGTCCAGCCTTTTTCTGATCATCTATGAATTTGACTTGTGACTTATTTTCCCTGGGAATGGAGATAAAGCAAGTGCTTGGTCGAACGTTAGTGTAAACCACTGGTATACTGCTCACGTTCAAAATTTAAAGTAGTTAAGACAAAAATAATACCTAGTTGCTGACTCTTTTAGAATTCAGGAAAGTGCTTAAAATTAATGAGTAAGTATGGGGGACTGTTCCTCCAGCTGTCTGGGCTCTCTTAGGAAGACTGCTTGCTGTGTTTCTGTGGTTTATGCCCATTGGAGTGGGAGCAAAAGGTGTATCGTAGTTGCTCCCATTTGCGGAAGGTGATAACTGCTAGTTCCCTCTCCGAATATTATTGTCGAACTAAATAAACTGGTCCAGATTTAAAAGGAGTAAAGAATTTTAAGATGTCTCACATCATAGGTCTGTCCACGAGTTTGAAGATTAGGCACGTTTTTAAATTGGGATTTGATTTCAACTGCGCTCCTAGTTTTGTTTTTATTGAACATTGAAAATTGGACATTAGATTATGTTTAGTATAGCTCCATCTTAAAATGAGATAAAGTTTAAGTTAGTACTCTTATTTCGCTTTTATTTATGAATTATAAGCCATTGTTATTTCACGAATTTATTAATTTCTCTCTAAACAAATATAATTCCATCTATCTAATACTTAATTCTAAGATTATTCAAACCTGTTAATAATTTATTTATAGAATAAAATTTATAAGGATCTCATTTTCCATTCAAATTTATTGCTATCCTAAAATATAGCAAACAATAAGTTCGAGTAATTAAGTTGAAATCTTGTTTAAGAAAATTAAAGCTAATGAAAATGCGAAAATTAATCATAAAAATGATGTTGGGTTTCTTTGAGAACTCCTAAAATTCGTACTTAATGAATAATTGGAAGATTTATTTTATAAAATATATAGTTTTAATTTAAAAATAAGATGTACGACTCTTAACTTTGACAAAGGACCGCATTTAGTCTATTAAATAATGCACAAGGTGAGGATTCTACTTTTAAATTTAAGCAAAACTTTACCCTTTGCCCTTCCTTTTTTTATTTGACAAGGATTTGGGAGTTTAATTACTAATTCTGTTTATCAAATCAAGTTAATCTGTGAATTTGATAGAGAGATCCAACTATACAATTTTACTTTTAAATAAAATGAGAAAATATGATCCTCATTCTTTAGCTTTATATTTTTGATTTGCGACTATCTCTGGATTTATATTTGATATAAAGACTAATTTAATAAAATAAAAAAAGGATTTGTGAGTCATTATCGTTTTGAAGATTCTTAAAATTATCAGTAGTTTAGTTAAACCCTTTTAGTCGCTTAGAATGAGAAGTTTTTATCTACCTTAAGTGTGGATTTATTATAAATAAAAGATAAAAAATTGATAAGTAAAGAGGGATTCACGATTGTAGGCTGGCTAAGTTTAAGTGCATCCTTTTAAAATTTACCTTACTCCTCTTAGCTTTCCTAAGAAATTTAAAGCTCAGTGCTCAGTTCTTGAGTTGGATTTCTCATTATTCATAAATCATATTAAGATATTAATTAGTCATTGCTAAGGTGCTCTCATACTTCTTTTAAAACTCCTCCGAAGATATTTTAAGCTACTACAGTTATCTATCAAAAGCTTCAGCAGGCGCGCTCCCAGTTTCTTCTCCATCCAGATTTATCTTTCTCCTAAACCAAACTAATCAAATGGATATTTAAAATCAAAATTGGCAAGTTTAAGTCGATGAGTCTATTAAGAACCTATTTTTTATCGACTAAAACTTCTATCTCCAAGTGCTCTTATTTGATTTTTGTTGAGTTAAAAATTTTCTAAATTTAGGTAGGGAATATTTTAGAGAAGATCTTTAGGAAATCTTTAAGTCTTGGCTCTATTAGCAGACTTCGTTCTATGCTTCTTATCATAACATAATATCGTAAGATATTTAAGTGGAAATAAATTGGAAAATTATACTGTTTAACTCTCTAATTTTAATTAATTTCAAGTTTTTCATAGAATTATAATGAGCTTTTTTTCTATTTCATAAGATAGCTTACATGATGATATCAAATAGAAAATTTAATTTTAATTTTCTAAATTTAGTTGAGAAGCAAAAGGCAGAAATAGATTAGTCATTCGCTTTAGCTGATACGACTTGACTGCAACTTTTTTCATATTTAAGTTTTTTCAAACTTTAATAAATTTTACTATAATCACTTATAATAAATTAACTGAAAGTGTCTTTGATTAGCTTATTTACTGGATATATAACTTTCAAGCCTTATTATAGATTTGAATCATTTAGGACCATATGATAAAGAGTTCTAACTTTCTCAGCTTTAGAAAACAATATCTATAAGTAACTATCGTCATTATTTTCGGCCGAGTTTGATAGCACTTTACCAATCAATTGCAAGTGCTAAGCTATTTTTTCAAAGTTTATCGGAGTTGTGACATCATTTTGATTAATTATCCTTATTTTGTTCAAACTGAAGAAATCTATAATCTAATTGCACTTGAACAAACTTTAAGTCTAAAGGTTATTATATATTCATAATTAAGAGCTTATATTTGACAATCGAGAAATTCTTAACGGCATGTTCTCCTAGATCTGCTTGGCATTCTAAGTTAGAAATTAAAATGTCGAAAACCTTCATAATGCTCTCCAATAAATCTTCTATAATCTATTATCTCTTTACTTTTTGATATTGCTAATAACTTAAAACGAATTGAATTCTTAAAGAAAAGTTAATTGAGGATTACTCTGTCTCTTATTTCAGCTTCTCTATAAGTCTCATTACTTGTTCTTCTTTTTATTCAATATCACTCATGGGTCTATCTTTCGATCTCATCACAATAAAATTCATATAATTCTATCAAAGTAGCACTTGCTCTGAAAGTCTAAATGAAATGGCTCTCCTTATCTATGGCAGAAGTTGCGTTTCCTGCCCCTCCATTTTATTATTCATTCCTTGGACTCCTACTGCTATTTTCTAAGTTTTAAGTTCTCTATTGGAATTTTTCAAATGCAATCTTCTATCTCTCATAGAAATCAGAGCCTAGAGATTAACCATATACCTCATTCCTTACTGGCTCTACCTTCCCTAATCTATCTTTGTAGTGAATATTATTTTCAAAAGTTCTAGATTATAAAATTTGCAAATTGTCTTATTTCAAGGATATGCCTTTTAAACTTTTGATGTAGATACATCCTAATCTCAAAATCTCTGCGCATTTCATCAACAGTCTTTAACATTTCATGAATTCTCTACTGACATTTCTACTTCCCCCAAAATATTTCATGAGGATTTGTCTTCGATTTCATAGGACTGCCATTTCTGCTACCACTTCCCATTTCATTTAAGTTAGCATAATTTGTTCTTGATCTTTAATGGCTGAACTCATCCAACATTCCTGACTTACTCGATCGACAGTAAATTAATTACAATTGCTTTAATAGACTATAATTTGTATCTTGAGCGAAACTTTCATTTCTAGGTCTCACAAAATTTTAGGAGCTCCTTCCCAATTCAGATGTCTAATTTAAATTTTAGCGTGAAGAGGTTTAATACTTCTTAAGTAAATTTCGATTATGAGTTTGATTTAAATTTACCGATGTATGATAAAATTTCCCCTCTTCATTTATAATCATTTAACTCGTCTTGTTTCTAGAATACTTAAAATTAGCATTATCCTCCTATGAAGAGTTGAGGTTGTTTCGCATTTAAGATCCTGCTCTTGATTAATTTTACTTTCCGAAGAAGGCATGCTTCTCTTTTTAATTCGCATTCAAAAGGGGAGTAGCCTAAAAAGAAGCTTTCTAATTGGAATTATCCCCTCTCTTAGATTATTGAAAATTGCTGTTTTAAGACTCATTTAGTAATTTTAAATTATTTGTCCTCCTTCCTTTCTTGGATAGAGGCATTAAATTATTCTAGTCAATTTGAATCTGTTAATTCTTTTTATTAGATTTAACTGTCAGAATGGCGTTAAATTTTTTAGAAAAGCTTTAGTTAGTTTACTCTTTACTTTCTTATAAAGAAAGACCCTTATTTGCCTACTGAGTTCGGAATCCGATCGGCTAAACCTAAATTAGAGGTTGCTGTTCATTTTGACCAGAGACATCTATTTATTTGTTCTATCCTTATTCATAAATAGAACTATATATATATATGAGTAAATCCTGAAGAGTATAAGGGATTCTTGATGGGCAATTTAGACATTAAATCGCTTCCAGATTATGTTTTTACTTATTTCTTTATTATTAGATTATTCATTGACCATCGATTATTACTTCATTCTAACATTCCAAACTAAAAAAGGCCAGTGTTCAAGGTTTATTTTATTTTAAATAAGAGTACAGCGTTTTTACAATCACCACCACTACCTTATTGTCAATTAGAGGGCTAAGTAATTAATAAAATATCTATTGCGATATAATGAACCCCTAACTCCAGGAAAGACTAAATAAGGAAAAGCAGCGAATTAGCGCTGAAAAACAAAAATCTGAAGGTATACTAAAGCTCTTCCCATATGAGCTCAAGTAAATTGATGAGATCAAAACTAAGACTGAACAACACAAGATCAAGTTCTTCGATATTGATTTCCCACCCCAAGATTCTAGCGTAAATAATAAATATTTCATATCCATAATCTAAAGCGCATTCTGGTAAGATATTTTCATCTTTTTCAATGTGAACAAAATGTTGATGATTTATTTGGAGTCAAGGGTTATTTATGGTGTCTTATGCTTTGCAATAGTGCCGAGGAAGAGGAGAAATATCCCTTCAAGTATGAGATTCACTGGAGAAGAGCAAACGAATTCATGAGAGTAGACGCTGCTAAGGGTTTAAGACCACCTGAAGTTTTATTAAGCTAAAAGTTTATAAATTTTCTATGAGGATATCGAGCCTAATGATATTAAGCAGGGATCTCTTGGAAACTGCTGGTTCATGTGTGCCTTAGGATCTCTTGCTGAAAGACCTAAGCTCGTAGAGAACCTTTTCCTCACCAAGCAAAAGAACAACGAAGGAGTCTATCGTATTAAATTCTGCAAAAATGGAGAGTGGGTTGAAGTGACAGTAGATGATTACTTCCCTTGCTTACCCTTTAGTGGACCTCTCTTCTCAAGAGCTCACGATAACGAAATGTGGGTCCTTCTTGTTGAGAAAGCCTATGCTAAGCTTCATGGAAACTATTTCACTCTTAGAGGAGGTTTCGCTAATGAGGGTATGATAGATCTTACTGGTTGCCCTTCAACCACCTTCGATTTCCAACAGGCTAAGGTTATTGCTATGATCAACAATGGCTCTCTATTCAAGGAAATGCTGCAGTTTGATATTGATGGGTATCTCTTATCTGCCAGTACACCTGGAGAAGACAGATGGACTGAAACTGGTGGCCCTGATAAGGATGGTGGACTTGTGCCAGGACACGCCTATAGTGTTATCCAAGTTAAGGAGGCTTATGGAAACAAGCTAGTTAACATTAGAAACCCATGGGGAGCCTTCGAATGGGATGGAGACTGGAGTGATAACTCTACTCTCTGGACTCCATAAATGGTGGAGGCTATTTAACCCGTTCTCGACGCTGCAGATGGAACTTTTTGGATGAGTTTCGAAGATTTCGTTAAGTTCTTCAGATCTCTTAATGTCTGCAGAGTCAGAAACTGGCAAGAGTCTAGAATCAGAGGCAAGTTCTTCAAATATACTTGTATTGCCAAGATAATAAAGATGAGCTAGATCCTAACTACGAGCAAGTCATCTCCAAGTGGTATTATGAGTTGAAAATGTTTGAGAGAATCTCTGGTGTCTTGCTTAGAAGACCTTTTAAGATTGATTTGTTCTCTGTGACTGCCAAGGATGCCTCTAGAAAAATTCAGAAAATATACCTTGATTAAGATTAAATGCTGCTTATAAATCAGATCGTTGGATAAGTTTAAAATATGAAGATCCCTCCTCACCTTATTCACTAAATGATCGAGAAAGAGGCTACCTTCTCACAAAAGTTTGATAATAATTCATAAGAAGATGATTCAATGGCAGTTCGACTCTTAATTTGTTCAATTTCTATGTTCTTGAGTGTCTTAGGAGTCATTATATTGTTTTGAGGCAATTAATTAAGAGCAAAAAGAGTTAAATTTTCCATCTATAATGTAATTTTAACTTTATTAAATGCATGTTCTGGACAGACATTATTTTTGTGGCAAAAATGATCCTGATTTACCAAGCAAGCCTTAGAGAACACAAAATTTAGGATGAGTCTCCCGCTTTTGTTGCAAAATCTTTGAACTATCTAAAGGATCAGTACAGAGCATATTTTACTGCCTTATAGACCCAAGTCGGACTGAATTCTGGACAAGATGAGTTTGTGTTATCTATTTCTGATCCACTGCAAGATGTTGAAATGAGTCAGCAGGTCTCAGATGAATTATCAGACGAGAATCCTGAACTTTTAAGTTAGCTATTTGAGAGCAAGAATTTAGAAAAGATCAAGGAGCTTTGTCGAAATTCTTACAAAGTTATTCTCAAGCTTTCATCATAGAACTAGCCACTTAGTCATATCGATCAAAAGTTAATCCAAAATTTACCATTTCTTCTTAAAATTTCTATTTTAAGTACGGCTCTATATACCTTATTATGAAGATGATCACAAGTCTTTAGGATTATTTGCAATCAAAAAACAAAAAGCAACAATCTCTATCATTCATACAACAACAAATAAAAATAATAAAACCATATTAATAATTAAAGGCTTGAATTTATTCCATAAATATTTTAATTTAAAGGTTCTGGTTGATTTCTAAGAGCTTATATTTTAAGTTGTATGTGATGGCAAGTTCTTGAGAATCAGAGATGAGCTAAATTAATTCTCATAAGGAATATAAAGCATATTTGAGTTGTCAGTCTAGGAAACTACAAAGGTTTTCATTGGTGTGCACTAAGAGGATGAGAGAATCCTATCTTATTCATAATTATGATCTTTGATTAAGTCGTAGTAACTTTTCGAAGACCTTTCATCGATGTGGGTGCAGCTGTTCTGAAAGTTCAAGATGATGGAAGTTTGTCTTTAGTAGATCACAGAAACTTCTCCAGAGATAGATAGGTCGAACTTGAGGTTGAACTTACCCCAGGAAGATACATAGTAGTCCCTAGAACTACTGGAGGACTCTTGACTAAGCCTAGAGATTGGGAATAAAAGCCTTATTCAAAACTCTAATTTTAATATTGCCTTAATAAAGCCCAAAACTGCACTAGTTGACAGAGAAGGAAATCTCACTAAGGCATTTGAGAGTGTGATTGAAGACATCTTCAGAAAGTTTGACCTCTTTATTGGCAGAGAATTGAACTTCGATGAATTCAAGCCTCTTTTCAGATGCACTGGAAAGGGTGAAGCTTAATGAGTTTGATTTTAAGAACAACTTCTTAATTTAATCTAGACTTATGATGTTTAGAGAATATTTAAATGACAATTCTTGGACAAGTACTTTTAGTACTTCAGAAGGAATCACTCTAAGAGGCTTGAAGCACTGGTTCTAAGAATCTATTCAAAGGAAAGGTGAGGATGAAGTTAGAGCATGGCTCGGAAACTTAGGCTACGATCAGCACCTCTTCAACGTAGACTCTAGAAGCTTTCACCCTCACTTTCCACTTGCGTCAACAAGTTCTCTGTTCTTTCAAATCTCTATATTTAAAGATGCCTCTAGAACATCTCTAGATAGTCTTGCTACTTGCTTGGTGACTCAAAGAGATATCGAAGTGAATGGACCTCAAAAGGACTTCGTGAGCAGAAGAGGAATTTATCAGCTTGTCTACAGTTTCTCAGAGTAAGTTTTTAGTTTTTTTTTAAATCCTTTTTTTAGGGACACCTATGGATACTCATTTGTGGGTATTAACTAATCTAACGACCCTATTGAGATTACTGTGGATGCTCTAAAGCACAGTAAAGACATGCTTTTCATGCCTTCCTCAGGAAAATACTCTAAGGTAATTCAACCAGGCGAAATGGAGTTCATCCTTCACGCAATCGCAGACACTCAGGCAGAGTCATTCGTTAAGAAGATCGAAGTCACACACAGAGTCATCAATTGAGCAAAGTGTAGATCATACCACAGATGACTTAAACAGCTTAAATTTTACTCACGGATTGCAATATTTAACTTATTTAAGATTAAACCTTTAGAAGACTTTAAACAATATGCATTAGTATTTTGATTTTTCATACTATTATAATCAATTTTAAATTAAAATGCTGAGGAAAAGATAACATGAGGAGACCAAATATGGGGGCGGCATGATAAAATCTCAAACTCTTATACAAGATGAAGGCTTTGATGATGAGCTCTTAAGAAAAAGGTAAAAGCTTGATGAGAAAGGGAAGAACCAGCTTCGTTTTAATAACTAAGAGATTCTAGATTTGGTGCAGTCTGCTGCTGACAATCTAATAGATCTCTTTTGGAAAATACAGAGTGTAGCTTCAAACTCTTAAAATAATGAGTAAGCCTCAGGCTCTCACTCATTTCATGAAGCCTAAAGCTTTTACATGGTAAGTATTAAATACCAACAGTTATATAACAAGGATTATAGGAGGCAAAGAAGTATATTGAGAAAATGAAAAGAGCTTTAAAACTTACTATTTTAACTTTTTACGTGCAAATAGAATACTGAAAAGGCTATTTTCTTGATTGAGTTCTTTATGGGCTAAATGCTCTAAAATCCCTCCATAGATAGAAATATCATCGAGATCCTTAATTCACTCAGAGTAAGTCGTTTTCTGGGAAGGTTTATATTTCTTTAGGATGAAGTCTTACGAGTCTGCACGAAATATTTGAAATATAACTTCAGCGCAATTTGCAAATCAGAGTCGCTATCCTTTATCCAAACACTGATAATTTTCAATTTATTTGCTCAGTAACCTCTTTCAAAAACTTGAAGAAGGAGAAGAGGAAAAAGAATTTCACATGAAAATAAAGCACCTGCCTTTCGTCAAGATTTTAACTTACTTAACGAGAGAGCTCAAAATTGGGACTACTTTATAAACAAGCGAAAATGAAGAGTTATCTGAATAAATGGTTAATTTAAGATAAGCTATTTCACAAAACTCTACCAACATTGCCAAACTTATTGAAGCCAATATAACAAGAAGTTAAAGTAACTTGAGGGTTAGGAAAGCCTTGATAAAACTTTCAGTTGCTCTGATACTGGAAGAACACTTTTTATTTGATGTGAATCAAAAACTTAAGCTGAAAGTAATTTAATTCTTATGAATTTCAATGTAATAATTATCTCTTTAGTGTCTCTTGAAGTAGTTAAAGAATGACTAGGAAGCTGTAATTAGAAACGAGGTTATAAGCTAAATCATTAAGAATTTCCCAAAGTTCTTCTAGTTCTACAAAAATGATTATTTTTAAGTTTTAAAACTTAGTTAAATTTATTGAATGATGTATTGGAGATCTGCAGATATCCTTTTGAGGAGGAGAATTCAGTGACAAGAAGTTTACTGTTCGATCTTCGTGTTAAGATTTGCAATTACATGCATTCTGACGATAGTGTAAGCTCTCTCCATAATATTTGTTAAATGATTTAGTTTTCTGAAGCAGATAGGACTAAGTATACAACCAAGGCTATAAAGGACCTCTGCTTATAAATCATCAACGAATTATAATTTGGATAAGCAAATGAGAAGAGCTATAGCTCTAAAGTTTTGGATATCAAGGAGATCCCTAGTATTAATTAAAGTCTAACAATACAAAAGTTCGTATAGATTGGAGGAGGAGGAGGAGGAGGAGGAGGAGGTAGTAGTCCAAAAAATAACGCCAACTAGAAGTTGCAGAAGCCTAAAAATAAAGGCAGCATTGAAATTTAATCAAGACCTCAAACATCTTCGGCAAACTAAGAAGCTCAAAACTAGAGTGACAAAAAGTAAAAGAAAAACGAAAAGCAAGAAGCTATAATTCATGAGATAAGAGGAGTAGTTCTTCTCTTACTAGAAGATGATATTATGTGAATTAGAAGTTCGACTGGCTGGAGTTAAGGTGCTGAGTTAATTCGCTTTTCTTCAGAAAGATATCCCTTAGTTAATTTTTCTTCTTTTCAATATCTTTATATATCCGACCAAGATGTCTAAACTTTTTGATTGACATGTTGAATGACGAGATTGATGAGGTTAGAATTGGAGCTTTACATGGAATTGCATACTTCAACGAAATCTCAGAGTTGAAGGATTCTGAAGTAACCATAGTACTTTTTAATCTCACAGAAGATAACTAGCGACTTCGAGATGAAATTTATAAATTCTTCGGTATGACTATAATTACCAAGGAGGACTTATTCCAGAAGTTACTTGATGTAAGTTTCTTATCATTGTGAATTCTCTTTAGAAACTTTTTGAAAATCTGAAAGCTTTTGGAAATAGGGATTAGCATCAAATCTTTCAGCTGTTGCAGCGATTAGGTCACAGTCATAGCAAGCTAGTTGCTTCTATGTTCTTATCATTGTAAGAATTAATTAGGAGTCACTAAGGGATTTCATCCAATCGATCCTGTCTGGACAGAAATATAATTTGCGTCCTCATTTTCTCACATATTAATCGGAAAATTAAGATTTATAATGATTCATACAAGCAAAGCTCAAACTTCTCTCTCATTTCAGAGATAAGAAAAATATCATAGCTAGCCTAGATGGATTACTATCTGCATATTTTTACTTTGGAAAGATAGAGGAGTAGCTAGCTAAGAGTATTGATTCAGACATTTTCCAAGACAAGAGATTCATTGAAACTAAGTATTTTAGCTTATTATAGGATTTAAATTCTATGGGTATAATAATTTTTAGATACAAAGAAACACTTATAATAATTTTAAGAGGGGTGAAAATCATAATAAATATAAGCATATGCTATATTATATCATCATATATGTTTAATTTTAAAGATATGACTGCGTAATTGTTCTACTATTTTGACTATTTAAGTAGAGATGAAACTTAAAAAGTTATAATAAATTTATAATAACAAACTTGAATCAGCATCCACCAAAGATGAAATCCTGTTTCACAGCACTCGGAGTCACAGCTTTAATGACTTCCTCAACAATGGGTTAACAACAGTTTGTAAAGCAACAATTGAAGCTGAAGCAAGCTAAGCCCATGAATTTTTCACCTTCTGCCTATGAAGATGATGAACTTCCTCAAGTAGCAAATTCTTAATGGGAATAATAAGATAGACTAAAATAATACAATAAATAAAGAACTCATAAAAAACAGCTTCACAGAAATTAATATGAACAAGAAGATATTCAATCCAGGATTTAAGAGTTAGAGAGAATTCTTGAAATCATTGGAGGAGAACATCAACAGGTGATAAAGGAACTTCAAGACATCTAACAAATACAAAATAGAGCCTATATTTTCAATTATTTATTAAGTTATAATGAATGTATCTTTTTACTCAATAATATCCCCCTAAAATATTAAGTTAATTTGCTAGCAAGATTAAATAGTAACTTTGTTTATTTTTAACAACAGGATGCTTAAACGAGAGAGGATGATCACGAAGACCTCGATGAGTTACCAACAGTTCATAAATTTAATCTATTAATTCTATATTTTTTCAAAGAAGATGGTTTAAACCAGTTTCGAGATGGACTTTAATTGGAGGAAATGGACTGAAAGTAGCAGACTTTAAGGAAAACTTCAGTTTCCCACATCTGCCTAAGAGTACAAAGGATTTATCATTATTTTTGTTCTAATTTTCAAATTAAATATGAAAAGGATAGAAGATATCATTCAGATAACCCATTTTTGATACATCCGGATGAAGAACCAGGCCTCATCAGTACTATTATCTAACAAGAAAAAGAAGAAGAGAGACTGAAGAATCACAATCATTAACTTCAAGCTCAAAATTAATAGACTATAGTTTACAATTAATTTAGAAAATATAGGATTAATTATTAAATAGGAAAGCTAAAAAATGATGAAAGTTTTTTTTTCTTCTTCTCCTTACTTAGAAACAAAATGATGCTTATTTTATAAATAGAGAAATAGTTTAATCTTGCGATTTTGTAATAACATTCTTATCCTATTTTTTCTTCATATATTATGAAAATTTAAGCAAGAGCACTCTCAATAAGCCTAGATTTAATGGCTTAAATATTTATAAACTTATTCAAAATTTAATTTAAAGTATAAATTGTCTTCAATATGTCACATTCTCATTAAATATAAGAAAACTGAATTATCAATTAATTATCCCCAATATTTCAACTCAAGAGGATAAAATCCTTATTAAAATACTATATTTTTAGGAAGCTAGTACTCCTTAATTGAAAGAAGAATCAAGATCCCTTGAAGATGCTATAGAAATTGAATCTCCTCACAGCCTTATAAATGAGGCAATACAGTCATTGCCATCTTTTTCAATATTAAAGAATTTATATTATGCAATTATTTGCAATATTAAATTGTATAAATAGTTTGCTTATTCTTTGATTATATTTATAGAAAAATTTATCTTCAGAGCCCAAGGTAGAATTACCTAAAGATGAGTCTCAAAGACTGAGGTTACTATGTGATTACTGATACCATCTCATTTTACCATCTAATCATAATAATGATAGTCTTAATTTGCTTAAATCTGAGTTCTCATATTTATTCTTGACTTTTCATAAATGATTGCATATAAATCTTAACTAGTGAAGAAGAGTTGATATAATTAATTGATCTGTAAGGCTTATCATGGACTATCAATCTGGCCAAATCAACAATCAATAATAACAACCACTTAAAATTCAAACCAGGCTCTCTGCAATCAAATTCTAGATGCCTCGTAAAGAGATCATAACAAACACTGATCTTCAAAATTTAGACAATTTTACCTAATCTCTTGTGCCCTTAGATTACAATAAAATGGATGAAAGCTATCTTGATAAGCAAGAGTTAAACTTATAGAAGAAGTTTCAAGAATAAGATCATGAGTATCAGTTTAATCGAAATTAAAAAAGCATTGACCAGCAGAAAGTCTTGAAAAACTCAAGACACAGCTTTCTCACACCCAAGATGCTCTTTTATTTCCTTAAATCCGTTTTTTTCTCTCATAAAGACATTTGCTACCTGAAAGCAGGGGAGCATCGACAGTTGCTTCTTCTTTGAATGATTAAATAGGGCCTGCATCTTCCTCAAACAGTCATAACAAAGACTAAGCAAGATTCTCCTAAAATGATTTCCTTTCTCCTTCTACTATAATAAAGCAGGACATCTAGCCTTTCAGGCGAATGACTACCGCTGCTCCCAGTTTTGGAGGTAAATCACCAAACTAAGCTATAATTATCTGCTAATAAATTTTTAGTTTTAAAAGAGCAGCTAGTATAAAGTGAATGGCTCCATTTTAGAATGTGAAATAGAAGAAAAAGAATAAAGGGATTAATTAGTCGTATAAAAAAATTTGAATTTTTAAGGTTTTTTTTTAATTTGGAGAAATTAAATACCTATTTAAAAACTTCAAAATTAAAGTAAACTTAATTAACATTCTTAATTACTTTTATCATTTTTAACCCTCTCCAAAGATTGATAGGACATCAGCCGTTGAAAAGATCTAGGTCCTAAATAATTAAAGAATAGTTTTCTTCAAATAAAAACGATAAATATTATTTGTAAATCTTATCCATAATAGAAATTCTTTTATGATATTTAATATTCTCGATTTCCGTTTTAAATCTAAATCATAGCTTGCATGGGTTGCAAAACTTATGGTCAAGGTAACTACAACTGAAACAGGAAATTAATGTATTGGAAGTTGGGGGATCCATTAATTCTAGTTAGTAAAGATAAAATAAAATCATTCAAGCATCCAATACAACTACAACCTCTCTTGTCTATATTTGTTATAAAAATACCCATCGTTGTTTTTATTTAAAACAAAAACCTCTCCTTTCTTCACTAACAGATCAAGGTTAAACTAGTCAACAATAACCTCAACTCCAAAGTCAGTTCTGAATCCAGCCCTAGGATTAATCTTAATCGCTCAGCCCAGAAAGCCTCTGCTTCAGTTAGGCAAAGTCCCGAGAGCTCACAGATTTATAATAGGGAAATTATAAAGACTTCAATGGTGGGTAAACGACTTAACTTGAGAGTCTCATTTGAATAGAAGCGATATCAAAATTTAATCGCAGAGTAGAGTAGTACTACTTCGTCATATACATATTTATCATTTATCAATTTACTTATACTTTACTTCTCCTAAATAATTAAGCATAGTAGTGAAGTCTCTTGATGGCACTAGTACTGCACCTTCTTCTCCTAAAAATATACCGATAGCATCTGGGAGAAATTCCATCCAGTCCAGGTAGTCATCTTTTAGACCCAATTCTCAATTATCAAGTAGTCTCAGATTTCAAAGTGGGCTGATACTCCCGTAAGAAAGTTCAGCACCTCCCATGAAATAAATTAGGACTAACACATTTCGCTAATTCTATCCCACTCTGCAATTTATGGACCACCACCCTAAATGCGTTGATTTTCAAAATTAATTCATCTACATGTATCAAGACCACTCAATGCAGGCAGAGCAAAGGAAGAGGCTATTGATAGAGAGGCTTGCGCAGAAGAAACACAATAAGCTTGTTCAATATCTTAAAATTGTCTAATTGTTGAATTACTATATCAACAGATGAGATAATAACTTATAGAGAGGTAGAAACAACTAGAGATTGAAAAACTTAAGAAGATGCATGCAGAGCAAAGAAAAATTGATTTGAAACTTAATGCAGCAGCTTCGAAGATAAACTTATTACATAATATCCATAAAAAGAGTGATACTTCTATTTTTTAATTTACAAAAGGCATTTATGGAATGGAGGAAAATAAGATTCAGAGATGCTGTAGTAAGGTATATAAATAGGGATAGGATTGAAAGAGAGAAGGGTAAAGAATCTCTTGGAGAAGTACTTAAGAGTCTGAAGCTAGAAACTAATAATTTACTTTCCTTATTTAACTAACTTGTACTTCTAAAAGTATTTAGAGAAGAACATTCGATTGATATTTTTAAATTGTTTTAAACTTTGAAGCATACCTTTTAAATTTTTTAAATAGATTGAAAAATAACAGTGAAAAATTAAAGTAACAATACATTTTAAATTATAAATTATTTAGAATGACATTTAATTAGCAATTTTCTTAAAATTTAACTTTGATATTTAAATCTAGAAATAATAAGACTACAAAGATTTATCCGAGAAAGATATCGGCTTAAAATAAAACAGAGACAAGATCAAATTGATAGAGAGAAGCGCAAACTCTCGCTTTAAGAAACAATAAGAAGGCAAATATTGGATTAAGAGGATATAAGTATTAGAAAATCCTCAAATGTTGTCATTCAAAAAATACTCTGAATTTTCCTTTAAATATTATCTAATAGACTATCAAGCTAATAATTTCTATATCCCATTCTCAGAACATTTAACTTTTAACGACTCCCTTATTTATTTTTATTAATTTATTAAAATAATAAGTAAATAAATTTAAATTATATTAATATAAATACTAATATGAGTTCTTCCTCCTCTTCTTCTCCTCTTAGTCGCATTATTTCAATCTAAGTATTTTCTAAAAGAAAGCAGCTTTTCGCCCTAACCTCTGATAACAAGCTCCTAATTTGGAACTTAGAAGAAATTTTCGGAGCCAAGCAATCATCTGAATCTTTTTCTAGTTACCCTTTCGGAGATCAAGTGCTTAACTTTTAATCCCATTAAGCATCGAATCCTGAATAATTGGAGAATGGAAGACCGAAATTAATAAATCTGTAGACTCTCGAAATAGATGATAAAAGCATTCAATCCATACAAGTTCATCCTCATCAAATTGTAAATTTGCATTTGGCTAATGAAAGTTCTCCAAGGAAATTGATTCTATAAGAGGAAAGTGAGGTATTTGTGATTTTGCAAAGATCATGCTTCTCAATTCTTCATATCAATGAAATCAAAGAAGGCAAATCCGATATTTACTTAAAAAGTGGCACTTAAATTTACAAGAACAGTGAGATCGCATGCCTTAACTCCTCTACATATATTTATCAGAATGAAAATCAAGAGTTGCATTTTAAAAAACTAGAAAGTTAATCAATCCATTTACTCACTCTCAGCTGCCTTGTCTCTTCAATTCAGATACTTAATGCTTCAAATACTGATATTTCAATAGCTGTGGGAGTAGATGCTTCTGAAGTTGTTATCCTTAACCATACTTTTGAAAATGGGCAAACTAAGATCTTACATCGATTGGATCATTCTGTCTCAGATAAAGAAGAAACCATTATCTCTAAAATTGTTTATGACCCTTAAACCTTCTCCCTTTATACCGCAGTATAAGGAGTGGGCATATTTAAATGGCTAATCTACTCAAATATCTCCAACCTAGTGAGAGTTTATCCAGTGACTCTCGGCTACTAAATTACTAGCTTCTAGATTGTTAAGTCCTCCAACTAGCTAATAATTTCAACTGGCTCTGACAGGTTACTGAAATACGATATTGGGGCAGGTTATTCAGGATATTATCAATCTCAAAACTTTGAGTCCATATCTTAGATTGAGCCAATTAGCTCTGATGCGTCTCTTGCTTAAAAATCTTTTGCAGAGGAGAGCTTTGATCCTTATGTTGCTTTTTTGGGTAAAAGAGTTCTTCAAAATGAAACTTTAACGAAAGAGGTGAACGATAATGATGATGCAGAAATGTAAGATGTTATTTATGATGGGCAGCAGAATGAGGATAATGGTCTGGTGCTATAAAATGAGACTGAGGTAACAAAAAGAGCTTAGAGTAGCTCTGATATAATCGAAATCGTGAACTAATAGACAAGTAGTATTGTTGCATTACTTTCCTATTGATTTTTTAATTAAGGTAAATTTCAATCTTAGAGTTATGGGGGGAAATTTAACTCAAGATTCATTGAAAGCTGTGAGCGTCTTTGCACTCTTCTTGTAGAAAATGAGCAACATTCCTCACCCCTTAAATAACTGAATCTTTTCATAAACTCTCACATCTTATTGCACACTTATTTTAATAAAAATTATCATTCAAATATCTATCTTGTTTTATCAATAGCTTAAAAAAGCTCTCTAAATTCTAAACAGAACAGGTAATCTCTTTTATAGCTTATTCATGCGACAGTTTCAACGATAGATCTTCAATTAATTCTAAGAGAGAAAGTTTAAGATTTATTGATTTCCAAAAATGACGAGATTATTGATGAGATAATTGCTTTTATTTGAGTAACTAAAATTTACATAATATAGCAATATCTTTGAATCTAACCTTATCACAAATCCAAAATACAACAGGCATGACGCTTATCACTTTAGTTGCAAGCATTCTGATTACATTCATGCTGAAGGTATTCTAAGTAAGAGATCGAGTTCTCTAATTTAACTTATTTTAAAACATTAATTTACTTATTCTCTGATGATCAGATACCCAGATGGCACTATCTCAAAGTTCCAAATAAGTAAATCAAATCCTCAAACTCCAAACTCATAAACTTTAATGCAAAATATTCTTCACTAAGCTAAGCCTCTAAATTAGAGTGAGATCAAAACTTTGTCTTCAGGGAATAAGATAGAGTTTCAAACTCAGATAGAGTTAAAAATTGAAAAGGCTTGGTCATCTTAAGCAACTATAGAGTTTTTCACGAGCGATGGGGCAACAATTTCAGAGAATGAATAGGAATTGATAAAGTTGAGTATGGTTGAGGAGCTGCCTTAAATTCCTCGTAGTCTTTTGTAAATAAACTAAGGAAAGATGATGGTAGTTGACTCAAATATCTAGAAATACTTAATTAAACCTAACTGATTCAGAAACTGTTTATCCTTTCTTTCTTTAGAACAAGTAATTTTAAAATGTAATGAATGTCAAAGCCACAATTTAGTAGGGTTAGAATTAAACACTTTCTTATCTTCTGCCTTAAGTTGTTTATAAAATGCAGGTCCTGGGCCTCTCGGAAGATTCATGTACTCTCTAACAGAATCTGATTTAAACATACTCATGCTAAATTAATTAAAATATGGACTCTCATGCTCACAGCCTTTTTGTCAGTGTCGAATTCGTAGTTCTTAACTTCATATTGGCCTGGACCAGGCAATTTTTTATTTATCAGCTTTGAAGGAGATGAAGTCTCAGCCAAAGCAGCTCCAATTATTTCTGGAGGCTTCTGAAACATGCTTGAAAACATGCCAGTAGTCAGCTTCTCTATATTCTTGTAAGCTATTGTTTCCTTCTCTACATAAAAATTTTAATAAGGGACATTGTTAACACTTAAAAAAATAAGATGACTCGTATTAAGGTATACTTTCAGTATAGACTTGTTTATCTTACTTTTATTATAAATTACTTATTTGAAATAAGAAAATAATAATATGAACCAGGGCCTGGAACTTTCTGCTCCATCGCTTCAACATTTTGAAAAGGGTCATAAACATTGACTCTAACCCTTTTGCAGTTGTATGGTTATTTAAAGCTTGAAGTTACTCGATGAATATTAAAAGTGGAGCTGGATTTCTTCAATAGATCATCTCTTTCGAAATTATAGAAATATTAGATGCTTAATGAAATGATTGTTTTTAAAAAGGTTCACTCAATATACAAGCCTACTGATGGATGCTTGCCAAGTTCTCTGTTCCATTCTATCAAAAACTAACTCTTTTGAGAAGTTGACTTGAAAGCTGATTCACCCGCAGGCTTTATTGGATCCAAAACGTGAGAGGAAGGATTCTATTCAATGTTATAGGTTCCTGGCCCTGGAGTTATTGAATGCTTGCGTAGACTCTTAGTTTTGTGAGGCATAAACACAGAGGAGAAGTTCTACTGTTTGTACTTATCCGTGAATTTACTTGTTACTGTTGAGCCCATTAAAGAGTCTTAATGAACCGAGGTTGTATATGACCCTGGTCCGGGGTTGAACTAGCTGAAGAAGAGGGAATTATTTTTGAAGCGGTCTAATTTACTCAAGAAACCGTTTCCATAGCCTTTGGTAGAGAAAGAGTCAGATCTTTTCAGCATCATATTTGTAGAGCTTTCATTCAAGTAGCTTCCAGGACCTGGATCAGTTTCGTTTGTTTACTTATTTGAGATTGTTTCCAAGAAGATAAAGATAAGATTCATTCTTTAAAATAAAAGCGCTGAGAGTTGCTACCAAAGGCTGATTTTTTAGAATTAGGATCAACGAAAACTATAGTCTCCACTTTTGTTGGAATAGAGCCTAGAGTCTTTTAATTGTAAGCAGCAGAGGTAGATCCTTTCACCAAATAGCCACTAACAGCCTTCCCTTTCTATCTATATGAAGTTCTTGCATAAGGATCTGCAGTTGAAGGGAATCCACTTTGTGTGCTTTTGTAGGGATCAAAGGCTCCATTGCTTGAAGTTCGCAATTTGTTCAGATTATTCATGGATTAGGATTTGATCATCCCTCTGCCAGCTCCCGCTTCGTTATTTTGACTGAAAATAGACATTTTATTATTTATTCTTTAAAAGCGATTGATTTTTATTCATTAAATATTAGATTCTAGCATTGAATTTAATTTAAAGTACTTTATTTTTATAGCTTATCCTCAATACTTTCTTCATCATTTATATGAGCTCCTCTTTACGGTATCTTTATCTTACTTTGCTTAAGATTTTTCATTTAATTTAGAGGTTTGTTGCTTTTGGACATGGCTTTTTTTATTTTCTTAGAAAAAATTTGACTCCCAAATTGAATAACATTGCTAGCCTATATATATATTTCATGAAACATTTAGAATTAAAAGATACCTCAATGTTTTCTGGTGCAGTTGAGTTGCTTTCATAGTTGATTATACTTTGCTCTTCACTTTCTTCACTTTAAATGTACAAGTCCTGCTTTGTTTTCAGAACATCAACTATCGGAATTGATGGGATTTTGATATTCTAATCATTCTCTAGCTAGAATGAGTCTACATCGCTTTCCAAGATCTGATCAGAACTCTGGCTGTTAATTGACGAGATCTTATCTCTCTTAGACAGTCAATTTTTCTTTGATTTACTTGGGCCCTATGAACTTAGGTCCTTTTAAATTTTCCGCTACTTCTTTAGCTTTTCTTTCACTTGATGATTTGAGATGCAGTATTTACAGTACCACTGATGTTCAGGGATGGTATTACCAAGACCGCAGCAGTAGGTGTGGCACAACTAAAAATCACAGCCCTCACAAAAAAGGAGCAATTGCTCATTATCATCTCACTAGCATACATAGCAACTCGAAATATTAAGTTAAAATACTATTGAATTCGAAGCCATGCTATTAAAAAGGTTTTGCAATTCTTGTTCATAGAGTGCGTTTGTTAGCATAATTTGGGGCTATTAGACTTATAAAGTCTCAAGTATCTTATTATCCTCACCAATTACAAGCAATTACTTCATTTATGTCTTACAAAGAGGGCAAACATCTGAGAATCTATTCCAAGCTTAAATGCAAGTCAAGCAGAATATATGTGAACACTCGGAGGGTTTTGCTCTATGAGATATTGCCTCCAAGCAGATGCTACACCTTCCCTCATAATACTTTTCATCTTCTTCAATTATTTAATTACTTTGGGAAAGTTTAGAATTCTGTAGGAGCTTTCTTAATCTTCGAGACTTATGCAATTAGAGTAGCTAATTATTTCTCTTTTGAGCAGAATCATTATCTTTTCTTTTAGCTTGATAGCCTTTAGAATGATTTTTTCATTATCCTACTTTAAAAATATAAAACTTTTTTAATGGGGCTCTCTTCTTCTTGTTAATAAAGTTGACTCTCTTTTTAAATATTAGGTCTTGTGAGTTTTCTTCTGTTAGAAGCTTATTTTGTATTCATAGGCGTGTCTTCCAATACTGATATATCATCAGATAGTTATTCAACGCTCTCTATTAGTGATAAGTTTCGTTTTAAATTTCTTCTTTTCATCATTACTCTATAAAAACACTCTTTATTTGTTTAGGCTTTTCTTTTTGTGTATTTTACTTCTCATTGACTTTAATTTGAGGTGTTATTAAGGTGTGAGTATTTTTCTTTTGTCTTATTAAAAACTTGCTTTATTTTGAATTTATCGAGCGCAAAGTGACACCAATTACTCAAAAATAGATTGATTGAATAGATTTTGATTTTAGGATAAGCTATCTGTAGCCAAGGGGGACATTTCCAGCATTCCAAAGCCTTTAAATAAGTTCAAGAAAAGAAAGATAACATTAACCAATGTTATAGAAGTGGATACCAGCAGCTGAGATGATTTAAACTAGAAACTTGAAATTAAAGCAAAGTCGTCTAAAAGAACTAAGGGGCCAAAGATCACAAAAAATTTCCAAGAAGCATTAATTGAATAGTAGCAAAACCCTATTTTGTAGAATGAGAGTTCCTCTAAAAAATTAGATATCAAACAGAAGAAAAAGTTGATTCCAAGGCCATAAGAATAGAAAGGCACGATTGATGTTTTTTAGCAAAAATAGATGCACTAAAAAAGACCTGCTAGTTAGTTTAATAATGATTCAAATAAGCCTTTAGTATAAAATGAGAAAAGTCAAACAAAAAAGGATCTTTATGGTACGCTACTTAATAAAGTTTTGCCTTAGTTTTCCACAAGTTCCTATGGATCACAGATAAACGTCAATTTCCTTTAAGGATAGGAAAAGCAAACTTATGAAGCTTATATTTAGAAATACTAAAAGAGCAGTTCTAATGTTGACGAAGTTGCAGAAGAGCTAAGGAAATAGGAATTTGAAAAATTTAAAAAGCGATAAGAATTAGAGAAGTAAAGATAGCTTATTCAAAATTCTACTGACAATCAATAGAATCTCAGTAACCTTAAAAGCTACAATAGGTGAATTGAGTTGAAGTAAAAGGATGAAATAATGGCTCAGCAATAAAGAAGATTACTCGAGCAAATGCACTGGAGTCAATTCAATAACTAAACTGTGATTCGGAATGAAGCATATAGAGACTAGGATATGGATTGTGAATTCGACAGGAAAAGAGATTCAAAATACTAGTCAAAGTCTTATCAAAGAAATTCAATTAATGAGGGAGGAGGTAGAGGGAATTAATAGTTCTCAACTCATTAAAGATATTCAGAATTGAATTAAGAGAGAGGCTCTCTGCAAAATAAAGAAGACTCGGCAAGATTACAAAGGGAACGTTGGAATAAAAACAACTTATAAAGCCTTATAGATGACGAGATAATAGAGATTAACTCAAGTTGCTTTTAAAATAGCAATTAGTGGCAGATGGAAGAGTAGAGGAGGAAAGTGTCTTTTAGATGATGAAGTTTACTTATAATATGGAGGGAGAGTAGTTTATTGATATGTAAATAATTGGATTCTCACTGTTCTTCTGTATTTAATTTATTTCAATAAAATATTAACCTTAATTTCTTATTAAAAATGGACTCATATCACCAAAAAAAATTGGCCAATTAAGAATCCCTTAATTCTCTAACTCAAGGAGATGGAAGTCCCGACTTCGATTAATTGCAAGAAACAGATGACTACTTTTTTTGTAAGATATCATAAACTAACTTCAAAAATAGTTTAAGATAAATTTAAAATATGTTCACTCTTTGTGATAATTTCTGCTTTTTATTTAATCAGTAATTTATTTGTCTATATAAACAAGCATTTTAAAATATTTGAAACTTATTTTATTCATATTATTATCGATCTTTACTTGAAACATATTTGTTGATAATTTATAACTTTCTATAAGAAGAGGACTTAAATGTTGCTGCATCAAAAGAAGGTTTGGCTGAGACGAGTTTAGCTAATTCTGAATACAGTCAAACAAACCAAACTATTTTAGTGAACGATCAACTCGCGACTATAAACTAAAGCAATAAGGAGTCCTTAGAAAAGCCCCTAATGCCAAAACGCAAAGTCTAAAAGAGTAAAGCCTCAAGCAAATAAAAAAGCTCATCTTATTACTCATCCAGAAAGAGCAGCAAACAGTCTTCCACCGAGAGAAATATATCAGACCATAGGAAGAATGCAGTAGTGAATATATGAATACATATTTATGCTGTTATGGTCGAATTCAAATAGAAATAGGAGGAGGTGAGTAACCTTCATCTTTTAAAATGAATGTCATATTTATGTTTTCATTACGATCACAAATAAATTTTCGAAGCAACTAGCTAACTTGAAACTTAAACTGAGGTAGCAAACATCAAAGCCAAAATATTTTCTCCCAGGTCAAACATAAAGGTTGATGACCTCAGTGGTTGGTAGAAATTAACCACTCAAAACGAAAATATTCTACTGAGAACTAACTAAGGAGGCTTCAGCACTAGATTTGAAGCAACAAGTCCAGCTAGTCTGGCTTAAAGATCCGAAGTGGTCAAAACTTCGTACACTCAGTAGGGAGCAAGCAACCAAGGTTTTTGGGGTGGAAACGGAGGGCCCAAAAAGAACTTCATCTTCGCAAATAAGATGATGTACTCGAATAGCAACACTTTGAAATATGAAGAGTGGGCAAAGGAAAAGGAATCTTACAATACTGCCTAATAAAATATCAGCATTAAGAGCTAAGAAGCCCGCTCGATAGTTCACGAAGAAGATTAGCAAAAGAATTAAGCAAACTATGGAAACTAGCCTTATAATTTAAGCATCAACATTTTTAGAAGTTATATTTAGGTGATTTTATTCCAAATGCAAACTATCTAAAGGTGGATGAGAGACAAAATATAGCAGCATCAGCATCTTCCCTTTATAGAGAGACAAGCGACGAGAGTCAGGAAAAGTTCATGATAAACCACAAATATCATGACGAGTCTGATTATATATCAATTTGCTTTTTGTGATTAGAAGCCTGAATCAGGATAAATGATAAAAGAGGCCAGAGAGAATCTGAAATTACTCAGTTAAAAGCCAAGGTCTCTTAGAAAGTAAAGAGAGAGACTTCAATTTTAGGATAGGAAGCTCAGTAATCAAGATTCAACTTATTATTTTAAGACTTGAAAAATGTATTCACTACAAATCTTTCACCAGAGCCAGTCAAATCAAGTTTATATATAATTGCTTCACTGATAAATTTTAGCTTGGTAAAGAGTGGATTGATAAATTTTCCAGGTTAAGGGATTGACCATAAGCTTTTTGTTTCCACATCCCGAAATACTCTTTTCTAATCCTATACCTAAGTTTAATCAAATACCCTTTCCACTCAGCGTACTCACTATCCTTCAGCTCCAGGTGAGGTGCAGTTTTAAAATAGTGTTCTTAATGAGAGCTTAAATGGACTTTCCCGTAACTAAGTCAGTCCTATGTAAAGGCTAGATTAGTAGCAGTAGCAGTAGTAGGTGAGTGGCAGAAATATGGATTTTCAAACGAACATTAGAAGTCTAGGAAGATAAAAGGTCTCTAAAGATGAAGTCATTAAGCTGATTTAAGACAAGATATAGTCGTAATATGTATTTTGAGATTCGATAGGCCAAGAAGTAAATGAAAGGCCTGGGTGGTTATGAAAGTTATTTCAAGAACATTTCAGAGTGCATGAGGATATAAAAGTTCTCCTCTTAAGGGAATCTTGATGAATCAGAGACAGGGAAGACAAGAGATATCAAAATACAAACAAAGGAATTATCTCCTTTGCAATCTTTTAAAGTAATAAATTCCATATTTCATAAATGTCTATTAGTAAAGATAGTTTACTTCTAGAGTGAACGTCAAGAGTAAAGGTTCTCTTGACAGAATACCATCACAATAGCAATCGAAGTTCACTCTGCCTTCTCTAATTCAAAATAATCAAGGCGTCCCTCAGAATCCAATCTTTGGTAGATTAATAATTCACCTATAATCATTTTAAACTTTTTTAAAGAACTAAGCCCATACCTAATTTATTTATAAGGGTACTCAAACTATTCGAGAATTAAGAACTTTGCTGAATGATTCTTTAGCTTTTGACAACACCAAATGCTTTATTGAAGAGAGAAATAAACTGAGAGATTTCAAGTAAATGATCTATGCAGTAGGATCAATTCAGGATTAAAAGGATAATCTTCTACCTATGACTCAAAGAGACACAGTTTCGCCTGTCAGTTAATAATAGCATAGACTTACTCCATAAGAAATATACTACAAAAAGATTGAGAACATGCGCTAGGAGCTTGATTCTAAAAATGAAAATTACACCAAGTCTAAGAATCCTATGAATTTATCAAATTTTATATAATAGTTCGGAAACGATTCAGCCTTTGATTGAGGAGAAGGAGTTTGATGACTAACTTTTTCAAAAACTCGTATTGAAGAAATTATTTAAGACAAATGATATTGATACAAATAGAGGGTTAGGACTTAAAACTTAGAGAGCTGCAGATGATAAAAATACTAAGGATGCACTAATTTAGGGGCAAGGAATGAGAAATGAATACATAAATGCTTAAAATTAGTACAGTAGAAATGCCAACTCCATGAAAGAAACTAAAAAAACATTTCAAAAGAAATATGGAACCTATTTTGAACTTAATTTTAAGTCTAAATTTTGTTTATTTGTAGAGTAGCTCCTTGAATTAAACAAGATAGACTGCAAAGAGAATGAACTTTAATGATTTTATGAGTCAGATACTAGTTGAAGAGAGAATAAATCAGCATGAGAAGTTATATAGACCTCCTTTTTAAACGTACTAGATCAAACCTAATTAAGTTCAGAGAAGTAGTCTACAAAATTCAGCAAGAGACATAAATAAATTTAATAAAGTCAATAACAATACCTCGACTGAACAGTCTACTCTAATGTAGAATAATCTAAGCAAGACAAAATTAATTTATCAATCTAGGAACGATTTTTATACAATATTTATATCTTATATATCTTGTTAGTCAAAGGTATACGTCCGAGAGGAAAGGCGTCACTAATTATGACTCTAGGATCAATATACTTTCCCAATAATCAGATGAGTGAATTTATAAGATAAAGTTTTCTTTACAAGTGACTAGAATTTAAATGATTTTCCTTTAATTTATCAGCTCTTCTTTATCCTTGATTGTTATCATGACCTATGATCTGAAAAATACTTTAGTATGATTAAATTAGCCACATTTAAATAGAGGAGTGGTCATTAAGTAAGATGACATCACTGCTGATAGATGCTGTTTTAATAGAGTGAAGGAAATATCTTTATAAACTTTAATACAACCAACCTTATAATACTTACACACATGGAAGACTAGCAATCAACAGAAGCCACTCCTGTTATCTCTGAAGAACTTAGACAAGAGATGCTCAAGCATACTGGCTTCTCACAAGATCACATTAAGGAACACTATGATG
>JAJKFJ010022282.1:0-56942 GCA_027382625.1 Tetmemena sp. SeJ-2015 | reverse complement strand
CAGGAATGAGAGTCTTAATAGCTATAAAATCAAGAAGAACATTCTCTGGCTTTAAAAGAAAAGTGGGTGGTAGATTATAATATTATTAAATTGTAAAATATAAATTTTTAATTAAATAATGCCACCCAATTGGTTAATCACTGATCTCTCTAGGGAAATCCAATCAGGATGTAATTATTTCATTAGACATCTTATTAAATTATTAAATAGCCAACTATATCAGAGTAAAATTATATTAGCCATTAATAATCCTTTGTTCACTATCAGACTACTCATATAATAATTAAGACTCTCATTTCTGATCTTATTTCTACTATTCGCGATTCAATTCACTTAATTCTCTTTATTGTTATTGTTGCTGTTGCTCTTGATGTTTTAATTATTGGTCGGAAAATATTTTTAAAAAGAGGTTTTCTAGTGAGAGTCGCAAAAAATCACTCATCTAGTAGTTAACCCCTGATCATAAGGTCTTAAATCAAGATCTAATTCTTCATTTCTCTCAAATATCTCTTACCCCCGATCAAATATTCGTATTCATCCCATAATTTAATTATATTGTCTGAAACAAAATCATAGTAGAATAAACCCCAGATAGGAGCTTCTAGATATGTTTATCACAATATGCTTATAAATATATATATATATATATATATATATATATATATATACAATAATAAAATGTGTTATAATATTATGGCGAGTTGCTTAAAGAGTTAAGTCTAGCTCTCTAGCCGGGCTGATGAGTTTTTTCTTGCTTGAACAGAGGATTTACAAGCTGATAAACTGTGTTAATACTCTCTTGCTTAGTACCTAGTTTCTCATTTATTTGTTAATCTGGTATTGCAAGCTCCTACAGCTAGCAACAAGTCATAACATATAAAAGGTAGATACATTGAAATAATGATTAAATGCTTTTAATATAAAACTTTGATCCATCATCTTCAGTGCTCTATAAACTGCAAAACAGAAAGCAGTACTCTTATATCATCAGTCAAATCTTCTCAAGCTTGCTTTCCCACTATAATATCTTGCGTCTCTTGCTCGCACCCCATCATTCCTTTTAATGCTTACAGTCCTCCTCATTCCATTATCACTCGACACTAATATCACCTTAAACCTTAAAAGCCATCTTCCCTTAATCACTATTTACAAATAAAATAAGGATTTGTTTATTGTCTCTCATATTTGTTTGACAAGTGTTTAATTCTAATTATAACTTGAACTCTCAGTTCTCTACCTACCAAATAAATCCCTACTGAAAAATTAAGCTATGACTCCTTCAGCTTATTCTAGTTGCTTATCTTAATGGATACTCCATCGATTCCTTTTTAAATGCCTTCTCTTTTATCCCAAATTAAGCAAATCATCTTCATGTATTAATTCATATTTAATTTAAATTAAAAATAATTCTATTATAGGTCAAATACGATTGTGTGATTGTCAAATTTGATAAAGTTTAAATTTAGCGACTCTTAATTACAAGACTGAGTTTTAATTAATACACAAAATAATTCCAAATTAAATTTAATGGCTAACAGTGGATGAGCATGAATACAACTGGCAATACTTTGATGGGAACATATTCAAATGAGATGATCATCGCGATGGTATCTACTTGGGCGTAAATGCAAGGCATAATGCTCATTGGTGGGAATACAAACTGAAGGACATTTATTAGCCAATCAAGGATGAGGATTAATGGAAATAAGAGGAAAATGGATCTAAAGGTATCTCTAATAACTTAGACTGTTGCATCTATTTAAAACGCAAATTTTCAAGTGCAAATCTAAAAGTAAACTAAATGCGCATTCTAACTTTCATAAGAATTCCTACTTGTAATTGAAAAGCCTGTAGAATATAGACGTTTTATTTCACATTTTTCGAATTCGCTATAATGTATTCATATTTCACCCATAATGAATCAATTGAGGTTGGCTCTCTTGATGAAAATAGTGCGAAAACTTTTGAGGTGAGTTGCAATAGAAACTGCCCAGATATTTCCTATACCTTACAATACGACTGCTCTGATATTGCTTGCCCTACTTGGCTCAGCATCACTCTATCTGGAACTACAACCTAAATAATATATATTTAGTAAAGAAGGATAATTATCTCTTATATTTTAAATTGAATGACAGTTTAAACTTTTAAGCCCAGAGTTGTAATGTCTGTGGATATATCTGTTCAAATTAAAATTCAAACCTATGGCTTTAACAATTTTGAACTAGAGCTGAATGTAACGGATTCTTGTATAAATTAATAGATGCAACCTCCTGTTATCAATGTAAAAACTTATGTAGTCAATTCAGAGCCCTTGATATTAATTATCTTACGATCTAAATGTCTCTTTATTGAATTATTTTTTAAAATAATATTTGTTCACGATGAATTCACCAGTGATTTAGAAGACTGTCTGGATTATTATTCATATTAAAGTAAACTGAGTAACGGCTCCGCACTTCCTTCTTTTATTACTTACAATTCTAGCTAGAAAAATAATTTAGAAAAAGTTCACAGTCTCCTCCAATATAATTAAAAATGTGATTTAAAAATAGTAACACAACAGCAGGGTACTACGAAGTAGATATAATCATAGTGAGCAGTTTAAATACCTCTTCCAATTATTCCACCTCTTTCCTGCTTGAAATTCAGGAATACGACTGGTGCCAAGATTTAGAGTACACTCTCTTGGATCCAAGCAAAGACGGGTACCTCTTCTATTACACAGTGAATGATGATCCCACGATCTTTGAGCATGCAAAGTTTGCTCCTAATTATGAATGGTGTGGAAACTCTTAAGTCTATAACTATAAGATAAACGGATCCTCAAATTACAATACCATGTTCCTTGAACCCGACGGCTCTAAGGCTTCTGTACAAGTCTATTCTCTTTATAATTATATATTAAATAATGAGACAGCTAGCGTTAATGAGTTTGAGGCCTATTTCATAGTCGGAACTACCACATACTCTATCAATAGAGCTTAAATTATTTATAAACTTCTAAACACTCTTTACCCCTCTCTGATAAATAAAGCTTGCTAGATTTTTATCTTCTCTATTTATTTTCCAAAAATAATTTACTCGAAAAAAATCCAGAAAATTTAGGTTCTAATAAAAAGCATTGATAACTTGGGTAGTAAATACTGTTCGTAATTATTTTTATCTTTATTAAAGCAATTGATTATAAGTATTTATTATTTTTTATTGCATCTCAAACTATCTAATACTACGTTTTCGATAACAATTTTAGAATTTGATTGGTGCACAACCACTTTTGTTTACTCTAGCTTATCAACAAATAGAACCTATTCTGCCGATGGCAGTTAAATAGCTTTTGAAATAGCTGCTTTCCAAATTCTAAGAGATTGGTGTACTTCTGGCTATGAATTTAAAACGTACTTTTAAAGAATTAAAACAGATTATAAATCTATTGTAAAAAGAAATTATTTATCTTATTCTCTGCATTGGAATTCTTATTTAATTAATTTGAATACAAAGTCTTATATAGCAATGGAAGTGAAATTGTGGATGATCCCGTTTTTGCTTTAAGCTATGTGGAAGAGGACACATCTCAACCACCTTCTATTACAGTTTCTACTGATGACAATAACTATGCTGGAATCTAAATTTTTTTATAATTTACCATTTAATAGAAACAAAATTTAAATCAATTTAATATTAATATACATATTTTTCTTGCAAACTTTTAATTTTTCTAAAAGTTTGATCTCTTATAATAATAAAAGGTTTAGTAATATCTATTTAAAAAAATTATAATGAGTAATCTATGAGTTTGAGGTGCAGTATGGTCGCTATCCGAGTGGATTCATGCGAAGGAACCTAGTTTTATCTGCATTTTATGTTGAAGCCTACTCTGTCTTTTCAATTGAGATTTTAGAATATGATGATAATATTTTATGCTTATTGATGAGTGTGACTATTCGACAGCTTAGCTTCAGGAATTAGAATAGACCTACTTCGTTTATCGTTTAGGGTCTACGTCAAATCTCACAATTTAACTGCTGGCACCCGAGATTAGTCCAGAGGAGTGCTCCAGTTCATATGAAATAAGGGTTTTAGATGAAAACGGATATGAATTAAGAGATTTCATCACTTATGATCCTCTTTATTCAAATATCACAGTTAATTCACAATTTATCGAGCAATAAAGTAAAGAATTATTTATCATAGTATTAAAATAAGGCTAAAAGAATTTTATATCATGTCAAATAGATACGATAATTTAACTACAATAAATAAAAGTTCATTGAATATTTCCATGATAATTAAAGTTAAAGAATCAGTTTTTAAATTACACACATATCTATATAATTATATTTCTGTTTTTATTCATAAATAGTCAAAAATAGAGATAGGAACTGAAAATTCAGATGATTTAGGATACTACACTATCAATATTGAATTATGGAGGAAATCTATTCTTAGATAAACCAAATTATTTTTTCAAAGCTATCTTTCTAACAGTTGCTGAAAAAGATTGCTCATTTTAAACTGTTGAGCCCCCTCTAGAACCAAACTCTTATGAAATCGAGTACCATATAAATTCGGGTCCTCTCATGATTTCTCTGGGCCAATTAAATTTAATTTTGAATTTACTACTGACAGCGAAGGCTGTTTAAAAGATTTCTACTACTCTCTTAAAGTTATTTATAATAAATTTAAGTGAATGGTGATGACTCGGTCTACTATTATAGTGTACTCACTTATGATTCCAATAGCTATGAGCTAATGATAAACACTGATGATAACTACTACTCATCATAGTCATTATCGTGTTAGCTTATGCTTTCAGATTATTCTGAAATGCCAACTGAATATTATGGGCCTACTTTCTCAATTACATTTATACCCTTTGATTATTGCTATGAGACAGTAATAGAACTCCCTTCAAATATAAAGAGTTTTAAACTTTTTATATAAATGCATATGAGTTTTCTGAGATAAGCTACACAATTGGGGAGGGAGAATGGACTTAACACTTGAATGAGTTTACCATTTTATAGAACTCCTACGAATGTGTGGACTATGAACTATATGAGTACTTCTTGATAGAGTCTGACTATGAGACCTATGAAATCATTTCTTTCGATAACTATACCTCAAGAAATTACTCTATCTATATTGATGATGACTCTTATTAAAAAGTTTTATTAAAATATAAAAATATATGGTGGCAAGTCTTTCACAATTTATCATAACTTCATCTTGCAACTTTACTCTCAAATAGTTAAATCTTTCAGCTGGAATTTAAATATTCTCCCAAGGGATGTTTGCTCCAATGTTACTTTTTTGACCTATCCAGACTTCAAGGACTAATATACTTACTAAATAGATTTACCGCATAGAGCCCTACACATAGAATTCAACAATTTCTAATTTGATCATTTTATCTTTTGGAATCAAATCAAAAATAAAAATGGGCATTAAAAATCTTTGATGTCAAAATAATCCAGATCTGAGTATGTTATCTAGATACAAAGATTATAACTCTACTCTAACATAGAAATTAGAAATCCTAATAAAACTAAATTTTAGATTTTTAAAATAGAGTAAAGGCAAATCTAGAAGAAAAACTATAAGTATATTAAATTAGTTATGATCATTACGAATGCATGTCTGATTACGAGTTGAAATATATATTTTAGTTGTTTTTAACGGATTGGGATGGATATGAGCTTGCAACTACTGATATCTGGCTTTAATAAACTGATTTACCTTACTTCGTTGGGATTTACACTCCTTATAACTCAAGTGCGGGATCTTATGATGTGTTACTCTCTTATCGTCACAAGTCATCGAATATCATAGGAAAAGATTACAGCAGCTCCAACTTGTTCCAATATTTTGTAGTTGATATAATCGAAGCAGACTGGTGCTAAAACTCAAACATTTTCGCACTTCCTTATATTCAGGATTTCATATACTAGCTAGATATCTCATAAGTGATACAACCTATCATATTTATTAATTTCTATCCCATAGTACACTATCAAATACTCAGATTATTCATACTGCTGGAGCTAACTGCAAATTTATTACAAATAATTTGCACATTTAACTTATTTAAATCGTCATAGAATGTGTTTCAAATCCTCCCAACAATATTAAACTTAAATTATTAATAAAATGTTGAAATTTCGTGTGTCTTAAGAAACAAAATAAACTTAAATTAAAATTATAAGAGATCTTTAAAAATCTAGAAATAGACATTTCAAAAACTATAATGTTGAAAGATAAAAAATTAATAGGTTTGTATTTAAATTTAGAATTAAATAGGAAGCATTAGAAGGAGTATTTAAGAATAAAAATATATATTTTTCATATTAAAACCTATTTGCTTTAATGTAAAAAAATTATGATATCAGATTATGAAATAGACTTTAACGGAGTTACTATAAATGATGTGGGTACATTTGAATATGAAATCTATGTCCTCAATAATTCATAATTAGTTTTTCATTTTTATTTTTGTAACCACTCTTCCTCTCAATTAAATTTGCTTTTATTATTTCAAAGATTAAGAATAATTTAACGATTACAATTGTTATCCTCATTCTTATTTTAAAATTTTAAAAGTTATTTTTAAACAATTTTTATAGAATTATTAAAATAGTTCAATATAATAACTGAAGAAGAGGTGGCAGGAACCAAATTTCCCTTTAACATTATAATTAGTGAGGAGGATCCCTGTCTCTCTATTTTTGAATTTAAAATTTTATTTAAATAATTTCAGTGACTCCTCCTTCTTTTAATATCCAATCTTATTTCCTAGGCACCAGTCCACTTGTCATAACTCATACAAATTTTACAGCTTCAATCCAAGTTTGCCTCAATAAAATAATAAAATGACTGGGAAGCATCTGCTAAATACGTTAACGGTTCGTCTCTCAACTCAGACTGGATCTCTTATTACCCCTCCAACAATAGCTTTGTAGTTTATTCAAATGATTAAGACTATTTTTAAAAAAATTATGTTTAAAAACAATATTTGGGACAGTATACTATATCTTTGGCTTTGGAAAATACAGACGATCCCTATTAGGAATATGAAACTGTATTTGGGCTCTAGATAGTAGATGACTGCATTTATCAGGAAGTAACAATATTGACACAAAATGCTGAATTCGAATATCACGTTGGAGATTCTTATATTTTATAAGATATAACCAGGAAGCTAGAATTAATGCCTTTTCTGTCATCAAATATGAGCGCCTGTCTTTCATAGATTGGGATTGCATTATACTTTCAAGAAGAAATATATCCAAATTTCATTGAGGAAACTCCCTTCATAACAAACATTAACACAATACAAAACTATCTTGAAATATACACCACCTATAGCTTCAAATTTATTTATTGAGAATAGCAATGTTTAAAGATGTCGTATTTTATTATCGTAGTCTAGAGATCTTAAACTTATTTTCATCCTATTATCTTTTAAATTTATTCTATTAGGAGGAGCTTGTTGGACTTTCTTATGATTTTTCTATGGATCTGTATTCATCCGACTATTCGAGAACCTGGGGCACGGTTTACTTCACGATTATAATATTTTTATTAAGAATTCGCATTTTATTTTAAGAATCATTATAAATTAGTAATATCTTAGCGTTGGTGTGGGGAATCAGATTTTTACATACCCTCATAACCTAGTCTCAAATATACAATAGGTGATGGAGCACAATCTCTCAATTATCTTCATTTTGACTAGATTTACTTCTCTTGTGACTCTGGTCTCCAGTATAAATTAACAGATGCGAATGATGGTCCTCTTCCTAGTTTATGCACTATTTATTCTTTAGTAAATATAATTTGTTAAGAGTATAAACCAATTTTCTCTCTAAAAATATATATTTTATTTGTGATGATAAACATTGAATATTTTTAAGCGATAATCCTAATTTACTTATTATTTGAATTGTATTGATATAGTTTCTTGGCTTATATTGAAGAGGCATATGAGATTGCAATTTTACCTGACTATGAAATATCAGCAGGCCTTTACTAACTCTATCTCTGGTATTCATTCTAATATGAGGAATTCGATAATTATGAGATCATCAACCTTAATTAATAATTATTCAGCCTAAAAATTTAAATCATCAAAAGCGCTTGTAATTACTAATAACTTCTTTTTAAAAATAAGTATAAATTTGAGATAATTCACATTCGCATAAATATATATAACCTTACAATAGAACAGGGAGACATTTGTGCTTATTAAGTAGTGAGCACTCCAACTATAAGCACTGTAAATTATGTGATAGGAAGCGACTATGAACTAATAACTTATAGCGATTTTACAGCTTCAATAAACTGGTGCTTAGATGGATACACAGTAACTGCTCAGCGAGCAAACTCAGTCTCTTTGCCTGGATTCATTTAGCACTTCTCAACTAATTCTTCCTTCTACATATATTCAAACACCATAAACGATGTTGGATACTACTTTGTTTACTTGAATATAAGCAATGGAGTATAGAATTATTTCACAACTTTTTCCGTGTATGCGACTGCGACCAACCCTTGCAGCCAAAAGATAGTAGACATACCCTCAGTCGGGCCTTACTCCTATCAGATAAATGTATCTTAAAATCTAATAATTCATCTTCCCTTAATAACGTCAGATCCTTCCATTTGCTTTGATTCATTCATTGGTTCACTTACTTTTGATGGTAGCTTTAAATTCTTAGTAAATAATTGATATATTTTTGCAACTTTAAAATATCGTTTTGTATTAATTTATAATTATTATCTTCTGAATAAATGTAGCTCGGTAGTCCCAGACTATCTCATTATGATTAATAGCACAGACTATTTAGTATCAACTACAGACGATTAGCAATCTTTAATTCCTTTATTAAATTTCGATTATGAGTTGGGAACCCATGAGATAACTTATTAAATTGAAGATCAAGTATCCTATGAGATTTACAGTTACGACGTTGTTTTAGAGATAACAGACTAGGATCCTTGCATGAACATGATGGTGTACGATCCAACACTCTCTCCTAAGTTTTTTAATTAAAGGTTCCCCCTTTTTTGAAAACCAATATGTTTTTTAAAATTTTCCAATTCTTTTTTTTTTTCCCCTGTATTTACTGCAAATCCTGTCAACTGTTTGGATTCTTTCTATGAGGTTGTGTCTTCCGAGGGATATGAATTTAATTTTAAATTAGCAACCTGTGATAATTGCATCATCTATGATTAGGACTTACAGTATTTATTAATAAATATAAATTCCAAATTATTCTCTATTATATTAATATCAATATTTTTAAACTTAAATTGATATAAATAGATAAGATAGTTTAGAATTAAAATTATTCTTATGATAGATAATTATATATTCGGATAGTAACTAAGAAACAGGAACTTACAAAGTTACACTCACAATCACTAATGGAACTAAATTATAATTAAAATACTTTCAATTAAAATTGTTTTTTAATTCAAAAGAGTTTATTAGATAAAATTTAATAATTTTTCCAGAATATAAGCTTCATTTTAAATAAATTAATTTTCGAAAAAATATAACTTTGTTTAAAATTTATTAAGTAAAGAGCTTATAAGAAATGGAAAAAAATAATTTATTATCCCATTTTAAATAAATGTGAAACCATTTACAATTGATCACTAGAAAGTAACTTTAAATATTTTAAATGAGAAAATTATCTACAAGTCTTTAATTTATCCGAGGATATTTTAGCATAAAATAATTTATAAAATATCTGTGCATTTTTCAAAATTTTATATAAACTAAAGAGTATAGTGCATTTTTCGTAGTTGAGATAATGTGGTATGACTTTTGCCAGAGCCAATAAATAACCTACCCAAATTTCGGGTTTAAGCAATACAGCATAAACGAAGGAGGAGTATCACTTGAAATCCCAGCCTTTTCTTCTAATTTATCCTACTGCATCCAAGACTTTTTATATTCCGTGGTGCAAACTAACACTTCTGCGATTGTGCCTTTCTTGTATTTATAAATAAGTAAATCATCAACACAAGATGGCTGTCGATAGACACATCCTTAAACACGTATGCAGGTGTATACAACTTGTCAATTGTTTTCTCAGGGTCCTATAACTCCACACTTTATAACTTCAATGAAACTTTCCTATTGGAAATGATACCATACGATGAATGTCAATTACAGACAGTATTTACTCCTTAGATAAGTTAATAGGCTTACACCTGTCAATCAATTAAATTTCATAAGTTATTTCTCTAAGTTTACGACTGATATAAATGGATGTCTAATTGGTTACTCCCTAGCTCTAGTTTTCAGCTCCAACAATTATTTGAATTAAACTTATTTTATTCAGTGTTTACACTTGGAGAAGCATTTGAATCAGAAGTTTATTTTTTAATCTTACTTCTCAATTTACACAGACTCTAATAAATATTACTAATTATCTACCTTTATTATATAATTTATACGTTTTTTAATAAAAAATTGCCTCTTTAATTGCATAAGAGAATCTTTTTTATTATAAAGTTTAGCTATGCAGGGACATACAGCTTGAAACTAAGATACTCAAATGGAGATAAGTACTACGACTCAAATGATTTTTAGCTCACTATCACTGCATTTGACCCTTGCACCATTGCTAAAATCACTCCACCAACTATTTCTAACATTCAATATACAGTCAATGATCAACTATAATTAAAATTAAACAAAATATGTACTCATAATCCACAATTTCTTGTTTTGCTATCTTTAAACAATAAACATATTTTCATTTGCAGTAAAATGCTGATTTAATTTTGCTATCCTAAGTATTTTAAACCATTTAACTTCTTATAAATAATTTAATGATGGGTAGGTGAATATTTACCATGGGAGCTTTGTAATAGACGATCCAAGCTGCATGAGCACTTACACTCTTGATCTGGTATCAATTACAGAGATGGGTGACAGCATTTTGAGTTACCAGAGTAATAACCAAAAGATAATTGTTTAAGCAGATAACAACAACTATGTGGGCACTTACCAATTCGCAATCATATACAACTCCTCTAATTCTCTCTATCCATCTTCTGAATCTCTCTTCCAAGTAAATATAAAATAACTGTCCTATATTATGAGTTTTGCGATCATCAACATGTGACCACGCCAAATATTTTAGTATAAAAGTATTCAAAAATTTGTTCGCTAGAAGTTGAAAAATATGCTTTTTTTTTAGATTTATTCACCTCGCTTAACTTAAAAGATGTATTGATATTTTTCAGTTAAAATAAAAGCATAAAGCTTCGAACATATTTTCTAATTGAATTGATAAAATATAGGTGACTAAGTGTATGAAATAGGTGACTCACAATTTAATATCTCTATCAGTGGATTTTACAGCAACTAATCTATTTGTGATAGCACTACCACCTAATCAGTCACTGCGAACGATACAATCTTCTATAGTTTTGCAGTTACCCACTATGCTGACTAGGTGATCAGCATTCAAACCACTAACTCTGATCACGCAGGCATCTATCTAATTCAACTCTAGTATATCCAGATTTAAGATACAAAATAGTATATCACAGAAATCTCCTTTGTCTTGTAAAATTTAACAAAGATTGATTGAACATATGTTTCTTAATTTTCCAGTTTACATAGTTCCAGTAGGATACTGCCAAACCAAATTATTTGTTTCATTTTTAAATCAATAACAGTTCCATCAGTAACTGAGAAGTCTTATACGATATATGACTCCCCAATGGCTTTTATTGTCCCAGTTTCGAGAGTAATCCAAGCGGATGCATTCTTTACTACACAATTGAAGCAGTCCTATCTGATGGCAAAGGACTTGCCAGTTTTATAGAATTCACTTCACCATCTATTTTCACAGTATCTAGCAATTATAACGGAGACGCTGCTGTCTATTATATCACTTTATATTCCACATTTTAAAAGAGTAATTAAATTAAATCGTATGCTTAATTTGTAATAAACTTTGAGAGCAGTATTCTTCACTGATAATTATAATAGCACTTTAATTTATTACTTTCAAGTTGACTGTATCTGCACTAGACTGCACAAGCAAGCGGACTGTAAACACACCTGCTATCTCTCCAAAGTCTACACTGTAATGATGATCCTCTTGTCTTCACTCATTATTTATAAACAAAAATACTTAATGTGCTCATGACAAGTACATTGGATCTCCTGCTAATTGTTTCCAAAATTTTACCTATTCAGCCAAGCTCCAAAACGGAAAAACACTTCCATCATCAGTCACTTATGACAATACTACTTAGCAGTTTACAGTATTTCTATAAATATTATAATAATATTTGCCAACTCCAATAGCTCTGCATTCTCAAGCACTAAATTCAGAGTAAATTGGAAGGATCCATCTGGTAGCGGAGGGTTTCTATAATATTTTTCATTTTAAAATAGGGCTAAATTATTACATAGACTTTTACATAACAATAAATCCGTTTGACTACTGCTCAATTCGAAGTGTTAATCTGCCAACTATAACTGACTATAGTTACACTGTTAACTCAGGCACTAAAACTTTTGTCCATAGTGCAATATATAGCTCTCCTTCTTACTGCCTTGATGGCTACACTTATACTTCAAAGCTAGCAAATGGAAGTAGCCTTCCTACTTTTATAACTTACTCCCCAACCAATAAGAAGTATAAAATTATTTTAAATACTAAATTATCACTTTTTAATATGACATTACTTATACTCTTATTATAAGAATTTAAAATATATCTTTTGTTTGAGTTTACTATAAAAACTACTTCAAACAATTTGGCTGGAACTTACATAATTTAACTGCAGCTAGCTAAAAAATCCACAGACGCTTAAATAGTTAACTGGAATTTGAATGTAATCTACTTCGATTTCTGCTCAATCCAGGTAGTGACTTTGCCAACCATTTACACTCAAACTTAAACTAAAGTGATATTCTATAATAAAAGGATTATTGATATTTTATCTTTACGTAATTGGAAATCCACCTTTAAGTTTTAAGCATTCTCTTTTTAAAACTAATACTGCTGGGTGCCTTGGATAACGATGTAGTGACAGCAACTTTTAAAAATGGAACAGACCTCAATCCCAGTCTTTTATCTTATGACTCAAAATCTTAGACTTTCATAGTTGAAACTTCAGATTCCTCTCTTTTGGGAAGTTATGAGCTGATTCTCTCATCTACTGATCCTGCCAACCTTACTTAAGTGTACTCTGTGAATTTCGATCTGCTTGTAGTAGATGCTGACAATTGCTAGAATCATACTGTGGCTGTTCTCTCCAGACAAGACTTTGCCTATAACGTTAATGATCTTTAATTTAGAAAATATTGATTTAGAATGATGCCAATTAGATTTTTCAATACAATCCCTTTATAGTTACGCCAGCTGAATGCTATGCCAAATACACCTATACTGCAAAACTAGCAGATGGATCTAGTCTGCCCTCAATAATTACTTTCTCATTTTATTTTATCTTTCTCTCCAGATTATTAAACCTTCTCCATTTATTCAACTGACAACTCTTTCGCTAAGATTTATTTAACAAAACTATCTATTAAAATATCATTTTTATATTTAAGGTTTTAATTTATAATTTTGTCATAAAATAATTTAGCAATATATTTATTTAAATTATAATGTAAGATTTATACAGTGAACTACACTTTTGGAAGCATTTCTTCTGTTTACTCTGTGTAGTTCTTAATAACCGTAACATAAGAGGGCTATTGCGATAAGATGACAGTCACGTGCTCATTATTATATTTTATACCCTACTATTTGGCCCTATTCGCCCTACACCTACTAAGTTTATAATGCTCCAAGACTCATCACATTTACCTCTTTCTAGATATATTACAAATATAGATAAACACAAATTATTATAATTTCTTAGTTGATTTATATAGCAATATTTTATTGTATTAGAGTTACCCATAGCTTGCATTTAGAGTTATGAGTTCACAGTAACGCAATCCAATGGCAAAGACTTGATGTCCTTCCTCACTTATAACTCTCAAACGCAACAGTTCTCTGTTCAGACCAATGACAACGCAGATGCAGGCACCTACTATATCAATCTAATACAAATATACATAATACAATTGTAAAATGTTAAAATATTTTATTTCTTGAAACAATTTAATTTTATTAAAAAAATTTTAATTTTAAAATTAATAAAATTATATAAAATAAGAGTTATTGCTATCCATAGGAAATATTTTTTATCTAATGATGAAGAAGGGAAGTTCGTTCTACATTATAAATAATAAATTTTATAATCATTTTAAATTTTTACAACTTATATTTACATTAAGGAGATAGTACTCATAGTAGAACCTCTAGACTGCTCCAAAAAGAAAATTAATATTCCACAAATATCAACTCAGCAGTACAATATTAAGCATAATTTAAAAACTGTAGTTAATTCAAATTCAATCAATTAAAACTTTTTTATTTTATATTGAATATTATTCAACAAGAGTTTTTGTCTTTTAGATACATTAATTATGTAATATGGGAGATCCGAGGTTCCAAGTACGTTTGCCAGACTTTTCTGGTTAGCCATCAGGCTGCTTTGAGTAATACGAATACTCGACCAAACTTGTGACTGGAGCTCCTCTTCCTGATTGGATTGAGTACGATGCGTCATCTAACACGCTAATCGTAAAATCCTCGGTCGGCTACACTATCAAGCAATCAAGATTAAGAAATCTGCTATAGACTGTAGTGTCACCTACTCCTGGCTCATATGTTTAATCATTTAATTTTTAAATGCAATTAGAATAGGCTTTACTTTTCAATCTGAGTACTACTATACCGACTATATCGTAGAGATAGTCAACCAAACTAATAATTTTGCCTCTGAGGCTGCCACAACCACAGGTTCTGCTAGTCAAATTTATAGAATATCAAAGTCTAATAGATTTATTATAGATACTAGCATATTAAATATCTATTATAACTAATACAATTAAGATTAATAATGTAAACTAGTCAGTAAGTATAGAGCTAGGTAGCTTAGTTGAGAGAGCAAGCATCCTCAAGATCTAACAACATATATGTGGATCCTCCGGACGAAGATGGCTAAGGCTCAACTTCGTCTATTTAATTGGCTGACCCAAACACTCCAAACAATAACGTGCAAGTCAGATTAATAAACTTCTTTATTTATTAGGAGACGCTTCTTAGTTCTGTACCTATGTCAATGGCTAGCTAGTCATTGATATTCCAATCATAATATGATTGAATGTTACATGAAATACTATTTAAATTATTTAATGATTTAAAGCCTAAATAATTTTTAAATATGTTATTAAATTTGTTTGATTTGAGAATACATCTTCGATGGAAGTGCTTGAAGATACGACCTACAACGTTACTTGCATTTGTTTATTTACTGTGACTGAGGTAGTTATTATAGATGGGCAGCAGTATAGAGTCACATACACCATACCCATAACCATCAGAGCTAAAAGAGCCACTAGCACAGGTGTAATAAATTAAAAATTTGAGAGCCTTATTAATTTATAGTTAGTTAAATTAAAAACAAATTAACTATAGAATAAAAATCAAGAATGTTTATCACATATTTTGCTATAATATATCACAGTTTATTATTTTAAGTGTATCTAATACACTAACTTTTGTAATTTCTTCTATCAGCAATTTGTAAATTTAATTTGGGGGAAGTAACACTCACCTTCAACAGCAAGATAATATCAGCCTACAGCTTTATAGGTAAAGTCAAACCCAATGGAATTTTTATGTATGTCAAACCAGGCAAATCCTAGGCAGCAGCTAACTTAAAGATATCAAACTACTATGTCACATCACTATCTGGCTCTACTCTCAGCTTCTAAGTTGTATTTAGTGACCCAAAGCAAGTAGGCTCAGGACTTGTAAGTTAAATTGTGTTTAATGTCTAAATGTATTTTTAGGATGACGATTTAAACCCCCACAATTTTAGTTAATCATGAATAATACTTTAGAATACTTTATAATTTTTTTAATGATAGCTTTAGAATTATACCACTATTTCAAAATTAAAAAACTTATAAACTAGCAAATCTTTTTTCTTTACTCAGGAAAGCATTGTAGAAAAATTAAAAAATGTGGCTCTATTTCGTTGTATCAAAGTCTCAAATAATTCTTAAGTAATTTCTCATTTTATTTTAAAATGACTTGAAGTAAATAGTATAAGAGGGATTTCTAAAACAATTTTTGAATTATGAGTTTAAATTATCTTGTGGTTCAGTTTTTGAACACCCAACTTATCAAATCTTCTGATGGGAAGAAATAACTTATCAAAAATTATTACCAACAAGCGGCTCTTCCTATGCAAAGCAACAGCGAAGATATATAATAAATAACTAAATGCAAACAAAGAAATCAACTTAATTATATAAAGTTAAAGCGAAGAAAATGTGAAATTTTGAAGTAGAGGTAATTAATTAACTTAAATAAAATTGACTACAAGTTTCAACATTATTTTTGTACTTTAATTTGAGGATAATTTTATAAAAGATCTTGCAATTGAAGGAGTGGCTTAATAAATTGGAACTTTAGCAACTGCAGCAGCAGGCTCAGCAGTTGGAGCAGCTTTCATGTTCGGAATTCCCATGAAAGAGCTTTGGAAGATGCTGGCTAATCTCCAGATTATCCAAAACATGCCAGGCTTTAACGTCGCTACTCCAAATAACTATCAAAGCTTTCTCAAATATTTATAGAAGTGCTCTAAACTAGAAATCATACCTATCAATACCTATGTCAAGCAATATACCAACTTTATCAAATCTCAGACTATTATGAATCCTTTAAATAAAGTTATTTAAATCCAAAAGTTTAGCAAATCGATATCTTTCAAATTCATAAAACCATTATCCCAACCTTAACTTTTAGAACGACTTGAAGCGAAAGAATTTCTCTCTAACATATCTTCATCCTTGTACATAGCAGTCCTAGCCTTTTTTGGAGGCTTCTTTGTTATCGCACTCAAAAAATTAGCAGGGAAATATGAGGCGTAAAATTATCTTAAAAAGCTTAAAATGCTTATAGAGTGAACTATTTCTATCAAAAGTGGAGTAAAAAGTTTCTGTTTGGCATGTATATAGCAACTTATCAGATCGGATATCTTAACTTTGCTTAGACTTGCCTTCTAGATTTATCTAATGTATACATTACATTCATTTAATTTAACTTTTAGGGAGACTTTAGTTCTTTCATTGCCATCCTTCAAAAGATTTGCTCTTCGACATTAATGGCAGCCATTTTCTTCGGCCCTTTTGTGATAGCCATATTTTTTAAGAGATTCCTGAAAAAGTTGCATTTGCCTCAGTATGCTGTGAGATTTGGATCGCTCTACAGAGATGTTAACACTAGGTTCTTCATAAATACTATGGTAATTGAGTTTTACTTTGCACGAAGATTCATCTTGGCAGTATCCATTATATTCCTGAATGAATATCCTCTCATTCAACTTTCGTTGAATATGCTTGGGTCTTTCTCTTTTACAGTTTTCCTCCTTGCCTACTAGCCTTTTAGAAAGCCTCTCTCTAACAAACTGCAGCTGTTCGATGAATTGATAATTCTGCTGATATCTTACCTATATTTTGGATACGGTGGACTAATTCCATCAATTATTTACAGTGCATCTATCATCATTATTTATTTGACTGATCGAAGACATAGATGACCGCAGAATGCTAGGGTAGGGAATGATATTCCTAGTAGGGCTGTTGATGGCAGTAAACTTTTACTTTTGGGCTAAATTCTTCCTGCTCTAAATGAAGGAAAACATTAAACTGGTCAAAGAAAAGGTAATATGGTTTTACTACTGGATCACTTGCAAGCCTCAGCCACTAACTGCTCCTCCTCCTTAGGCATAACAAACAGTCAAGATAGAGAAAGACGAAAAAACTAAACTGAACTCTAACAAGCAATTCTCAAAGAACTTGGATCAACTCAAAATATTTTACATAACTATTAAAGTGAATAAAGCTAAGAGATTGAAAAATAACCTATAAAATCATTATTTTATTGTTCCAAAGGATTTAAGTGCAATTTACAATAAGATTACTATTAATTTATTATATAGTCAATGATTTAAAGTTGGGGAATCGTAATCTGCTGAGAAAAATAAACTGAACAATTAGAGAAATTAACTAATCGATAAATTTTCCATAAAAATAGATTATATAATAAATTATAATACTATTGATCTTTCTATTTTAATCTATTTAGACTTATTAATATTCGATTTCGATACATCTGCGAGTAAATCTACAGTGAAAATATCTTAAATGGTAGAGCAAGACTAGAGTGATGCGGATCGGAGTTAGGATTTAGCAAAGTAAAGGCAAATTAAACTACTCTTCTAGTAAAAGATGAAAGACACACTTTTGAAAAATCAGATAAAGTAGCATTAAGCTGCTTCTCAGAACTCAATAGCCACTCATTTGCCCTCTCAAAGTGATTTTATCAAAGAGGATAATGACGAGTTGGAAGATGAATATTATATGGATAATTAATATAGTTTAATTTATCACCATAGCTTATTCTTATTTTTATAAAAATGTCAGATCATCAAATTTTGCTTTTTTTTAGATAACAGGCAGACGATACGAACAGCTTATTCTTCAAATAGATCTATGCTTCACTCGCAAGTAAACAACAGAGTAAAGCCCTCTAATAAGTTGGATCTATTTGAAAACTTCGAGCAACCTCAAGCACTTGTAAATAACTACTATTTCAAAGTAGATCAAGATAGTCCATCAAGGAGACCTTTACAATAGCCAAGGGCTCCTCTCAGCTTGAAACCCTTCTCTTGTATTTAATTTTTAACTCTTCATAGGCTATTGACCAGCCTAACACCATTTTGACGATCCATACGACTAAAATAGCATTTAAATTTACTTAAATAACCTTTACTATAACTAATATTGATTGCGTTATTTTATTAAAATTAAATAATGGAAAATTCTAGAAACTTACAAAGTTGACTAAATTGATTTTATTAAAGACTAAAATAAAGGATAGAAATTTCCTCCAAAATCATAGAATAATTTCGACCAAACATTTGGATATATGAATTCGATCAACAAGAATTAAAAGAGATAATGAAAATTTACCTCACTGAAACTTCGATAAATTATAATTGGATTTATTAAATACGCATTAGTATTTTTTTGTGTATATTTCAAGATGAAATTGCAACTACTAGTAAATTGATTTGAGAATATGACGCTTAAATAATCAAATAAACATATTTTAAATGGCGAAAGAGACTACTTCAAAAACAAATAGCAGCAAGGTCGCAGAGAACAAATCAAAGAATCTGCCTGCAGTTCATCTATATGTACCCAATGTGCTAGGTTACATAAGATTCAAGAAAATAAATATAGATTTTATTACTTAGAATTTAAAATGCTTAATTTTATGATCCCTCATCAATAATTATTTAATTAGATTCGTACTAATAGTGATATCATGGAAGTTTGCCTTGACTGATCCAATTACCTTTACTACACTCTATGTAATTTCATATCTGATCGGAGCCATCGATGGAACAGTTGCCCGGGTTTTGAATCAATGCTCATTCTTCGGTGCTCAGCTTGACATCCTACTCGGCAGATTCAACACTGAAGGACTAATTTTTGTTGTCCTTAAGCTCGGACTTCTGAACATTAAGGATTATTATCTTTAAAAAAACCTTTAAATATGTAAAGGATGACAAGGAGGTGATGAGCTTCACTCTGCTTTTCGTTTCCCTGTTCCTGTCAGACTTCATTAGCTACTGGTTCCAAGTGTACTCCAGCTATTTGCTAGACCAAGAATCCCACCTAACACCTAATCCTCTACTTTAATTAATTCTCAAGCTATCAAAGAACTCCTTCAATTTTTTAATTTAAGATTATTATCCTTGATAAACTTTGTGATCACTACCCTCTCTGAAGTGTTCACATTCACTTACTATGCTAGTTTCTTCCCAGCTCAGTTCGCTCCAGTTCTTTCTCATCCACTCTATTCTCAACTAGCACTAGCAGCTTTAGCAGGAGCAATTCTTAAGAATATCTTAAACCTCATTCATCTATGGGCTGCCTCTCTCAGAATCGTGGACTAGACTGCTCCTAAAAAAATGCAGCAGCTGTTCAGAGCAAGAAGACAGATTGAAAAACTTTGACGTTGTGATTTAGCGAAGATTTTAGTATCTTATTTTCATGAAGAATTCAATTTACAATGTATTTAAAAGCTCGATATTAGTTTAACTTTATGCAATTAACTTCTTATTCCTTCTTCTTAATTATATACACGCACAAAACTTAATCATATGATGACTTTAACTATTCATTCAAACTTCTTGGTGAAGTACTCAGGGAGCATCTTATGAAAGTGGACATAACCATCCTCAGATCCACTCACGAAGTTAATACCGTCTGGGGAAAAGGCCAGGGTGTGAACTGTACCGAAATGCCCTAGAATCTCTGCCAAACTAGTGTTGTAAATGATGTTCATTAATCTTATTTCGAATCCTCCTTCAGTTGCCTTGGTGGTGGTAACATCTCTGGCGTCTTGACCTCCTGCGAGTAAAACGTGGAACTTTTGATTTTCAAGAGAGTCGAATAAGGGAGAGACAGCTGCTGCTCTGCAGGGCTTAGTGAATTTAAATTCTCTGATGACTTCAAGAGTACGAGGATGAAGAAGCTTTGCATAGCCGTCCTTAGAACAAGTGATAAGCATAGTGTGATCGTAAGTTATAGTGAATGAGAAAATTTCCATCTTGTGGATGTCCTCCTCTAGCATGAAGTTTGAGGCAGATAAATCGTAGATCATGAATCTGCCCTTATCAGTGGAGATGTATAAAGTTTCGTTCAAAGGTCCCCATGAGGCTTGAGTTATAATGTGGTCCTTAGGTCCCTCAATTTCGACTACAGTGTCTGAATTGGCGTCCCTCTTAGTGCGGAAGCTAAATCTTGAATGCGAATATAAGACCTTCTTTGATGCTCGTACACGACCAAGAACTTCTCATCTCCAAGGGCGAATTCGACATACTTAACTTGAATGTTTGTTCTAGGGAGAGCTATCTTAGACTTGAGTGCTCCAGTCATGCAATCGAAAATGCAGAAACCTTGAGTAGTGAGAGGAAGCCAAAAGATATTTAGTGTCTTTAGTGACATCGATAGATTTAACTGCTTCTTTAACTTGGAACACTCCCACTCTGGTGCAGTCGTAGGAATTAAATAATTGTACATGCACACGTTTCCATCGTCGGAGCAGGTGAAGAGCATATCTCCGTCGTAGTTGAACATGACCTTTCTGACGGGTCTTGAATGCCCTGTTAAATAAATTGGCTGCATATTTAGTATGATGTATAAATGATTATTTTTCTCAAGTCATAACAATAATTCAGACTATAAGATATTATGGAAAAATTTATGATAAAGAATCTTAATTCATTTTGCAATTAAATCTTTACAGCTTCGATAAAAATCGTAATAAGTATTAAAGTCAATTACTTTAAATTTTTGTATATGCTTTTGGTTTATTTACTCTATTTTATGATAGCTAAAATTTACTTTTGTGTGTGCAAAAATGTGAAAAATTGAAAATAAATATGAACAGCATCCAACTAGTTTTAATTTATTTCTATTATATCATTTCTAAATATTGCTGTTATAAAAAGTTAATAATTAAGAAAAAACTGTAAAATATTGAACACCTAAATATTATCTTCATGTAATTTATTTGTTTAAATTAATCTATGAAAATAATAAGTAGAATTACTTCATGATAAAATAATTTTATCTTCTTCATCATGCCTGTTTTTTGTTATATCTTTGCAAATGCAGTCAACTTTAAAGCCAGAAGCTGGATCGCCCATCTCTGCAAATAAGAGAAGCGCTTCTCCAAGAACTGAATACAACCGGTATCTGGATCCTAATGAACTGTCATAGCTTGGTGCATCAAGACTTGGTTACTCTCCCTCAGAGCATAGAAGATGTTAGTTGTTCTATATTCTATAATATAAACCTTTAGCTATTCAAAAATACTCATTTAAATAAGAAATGTAAACTTAGAGATGATTTCTAACTTTAAACTGAGATATATATTTCTATATTTAAAGATAAACTGAAATATAAATGATTAAGAATTTTAATAAGCTAAAAGCAGAGAAAGAGCAGGTTCAAGGGGTTGCAGTCCAATTAGATCTAGACTTTATCTAGGTAAAACTAAAAACTTCCTTTCTCATCTTCCATTTAGATCCTCAAGAGAAGGCAGAGTTAGACACTCAAAACAGGAATGAATACTTCGGAGCAATTGAAGAGTTGAAGCACACCCCAGGAATAACAAATGAGGATATCAAGGACTTCGAGAAGTCAGCTATCATCGCTAAATCAGTGGAGGTGGTTCGCCTCCTTGCTGACCATTAAAAGGAAAAGAGAAAGGCTGCAGGCAATAACTACAGAGAAGTCAAGTCTAAAGTGGCTAGGTGCATCAAAGTCAGAAACAAGGCCATCAAGAGAAGCAAGCAAGCCAAAAATAAGCAGATATTATTGTTAGAGGTTTGATGACGCTATGAGTGGATCTAGGGAAAGACACTTCGATGATGGAGACAGATCATTCCAGTCATCTCAAATGAAGACATTCAACAAATAAGGATAATTGCTTTAATGATTCTCTCTCTATTTTAAATGGCTCTTTTTTATTGATGATTTGATAATGTGTCAGTGAACATAAACGCCTAATTTTCACCAATCCGCTAAAGTCCCAGACCAAATGGCTAGAATGAGTAAATTGAAAAACTCAATCAGGAAATCAAGGAAAAGCAGAGAGAGTATGATAGACTACAGGAGTAAATTCTAAAGTCAAGCATTGATAACTCCCTCAACCTCGCAAGCCCTGCTAGAGCTCAACCCGTGAATAAACTCTCTCAGTCAGTCTATATACATATCTATCCACTTTTATAAGTGTATTAGCAATCAAATGGCTAGAATTTGCATGAGGAGGTGAAAACTGAAACTTATAAAGTTAATAAACCCTAAGAAGGCGTGAATTCAGCAAATGGATAAATTCAAGGAAGAAGGCCAGTTCACTCCTCTCAAGTTCAAAACGGCAACGAGCAGGTTGTTGCCCAAGGCACTGTTGAATTTGTAGAGAGAAGATCAGATTCAAAACCTAAAGTCGATCAATACTAAGTCAAGGCAAAAGGCTATGGCCAGCAGAGGGGATTCAATGGATCTCCTGGAAAGAAAAATGTTACTAATTCTGGTTTGCCTGACAGTATTATTGCTCAACAATCTCAATAAAATTCAACAAGCTTTTAAGCTCAAGCTGAATTCAAACCTCAAACATAATAGCCACCAGTCCCAGTCTCCTACCCTGAAAGAGAGTCAGAGCCAAAGCTTAATATCGCTTCAAACTTCAACATGGAGAATCCTAAGTTTGTGAATAAGGACTTAGAGTAAAAAACTACCGTCATTCAATCTGAGTTTGATCTGCTTCTCTAAGAGTTACATTCTTATATATCACATTATAATTGATTATTTAATAAGAGATGTTGAATAACAGACAGAATAGAGAAACTGATGGTTTCTATCATGTCATGAGTTATTTTTTAATTGAACGAATTCTATGGAAAAGGACCTAATGATGAGAAGCACGACTCCCCCACTAAGAGACTAATCTCTCTTAAGAACAGTACCTCAGATCACAAGAGAATTATGGCTGGCAATATCCAAAGAGGAGAGTACTCACTCACCTACTGCTCTTCTCCAGGCAAGAGCTACGTGATTGAGCCTCATGGAGGAGAAATAAACTACAATCTTGCCGAGAGGAACCCTCTTAAGTTCTATGATTAAGTTATCACCCAAGACATTACAAAGCAACAAAATATTTTCTTAACATATAAGCACATCTTATTAAATCTTTAAAAACTTTGTCAAAATTTACAAGATAAAAGCAAATATTTCTGGCATTTTTTTCTAAATATAAAGGTGAAGTATTTGCGTTTGTAAATTTTAATTACAAAGCACAGTTTGAAGAGAGATCAGGAGTCTAAGCAAGATACTTATTTATTTTCTCATTGGACTATAAATTTGAGTCACCAAAGAGAAATGCCCCAGTCCAAATTAAGTCAAAAGTTACAAAGAGACCTATCCCCATCATTCAGATAACTTTTAATTTATTGTAGACAGTGAAAGCAAGTATTGAACAGAAGCTGAAGCAGCAGTTACTACTTGCTGGTTTGAATTAAGAGCAGTGAATAATCAATGAAAATAATTCAGCTTTATTATATGTGCCTGCAAAATAAAATACAAATTTATTTTACCATTTCATAGATTAAAGCTTTCATCAATCTATTTATCTTATTTCAGTATGGCTTTTAGATTGGAAAATAATAAAAATTATAAAAACTCCCTCGTTATTCTAATACTAAGATTTCTTATTTACTTGATCAAGAATGAAAATTTTGGTTCAATATTAGTCATCAGAAACGAAACTAGAGGCTAGTAAGCCATTTAAAATGAATAAGTTCTTAAATAATTTCTCTGCAAGAATGAGCTGCATACATCTACGAATTCCTAACTCTCCCTTATTTTATGCATAAGTTGTACTTGAGACCTCCTCAGAGTTTTTATTTAGCTTTCTAGAGCAACTCTTTCCTCATGGCTCTTTTGTGCCTCTATCTCGGCTGTTTTGAGCCTTGCTTCAAGTTCCAGTTTGTGCCTTTACTTTTCAATCTTACTCATTTACTCGTGTTGGATCTGCTTTAGCAAATTTTCTTTTTCGAACTCGAGCTATTTAATTCGCCTGTCGTATTGGTACTGCTGCTATTAATTCTGTTGCTATTGCTATTCTTGGAAGCTGCTGATGGCCAGAGCCATGAGGCTGGAACTAGTTGATCTAATACATAATAAATGTACTAAGCTGGAGAGATATTCAAGGTGTCGCCATTTAATTTGTTGTACTTATAAATAAAGTAAATTGAAAATAGTAGGAAGTGCCAGAGAGTTAATTAGGAGACACTTAGGCAGTCGAGGGGATGTTCAGAGTGAAATTATTTATGAAAGATATAAATAAAAATTTAGAAAAATTTATAAAATAGAAATAATTTTAAGTTAATATTGTCAACTCTTTATTTCTCTTTTGATGGGTGGTTAAGATAGGATAGTTAATATCTTTTAAATCCTAATAAAGGATAAGTATGCAGAAGAATTGATTTTAATAATAAAATAAATATGATAATAAAAGACTCTAATAAGTTATTGGTATTTATATTAAAAATGCTATTTATGTTATTAGGGTTGGTAGACCTGGCAGAGAGCATAGGGTTATCTTGTACACTTGGAGAGTTCATGAAAGTCATCTCAGATGGCTAAAATTAAAAAGCTAAGCCCCAGTTAGATTCTAAGGAATGTGAATGTTTAAAGCAGGGATTTGAAGAGTCAAATTAGCTGCACTCTCCAAAGGATTGATTGCTGATTGATACTATGATTGCATTTCTTCCAACTTGCGAGATACCTTATTGAACTCCTACTGCAGATCTTCATAGGTCACTTTGAGGTTAACGTATTCGTTGATTTGCATTTCATAGCTGCTTATCTCGCTCTGCTGTGCTTGCATTTTCACTTTGAGTTGCAGGTTTTCAGATTTCAAATCTTTCACTTGCTATTCAAAGTCAGAGCGGTCTTTCTCAAACTACGATTGAATCTCTCTATCTTTGTCCTTAGATTATAGATTAGACATCTAAGTTGATTCCAAATTCTATATTAACAAAATAGAATTGGAATAACAAATTAAAGATATTTAATTAAGAACAAATTTGAGAAGCTTAGTTTTGGGTCTTTTGCTGAAGAGAGGTTAAATTTCCAAGTGTAGTCCATTATATTTGTGGAAGTTTAAATTGTGGGAGAAGAAGTTAATTATATCTTTTGATTTTAAAATGAACTCAGGCATATATAGTAAAGTAAAATATTAGGAATGTAAATTATAAATCATTTTCAAAACCAGCACTTATCGTACTGATTAAGAATAACGATATATATCCTATGAAAGTCAGGAATATATAATATCTGAGATCAAGAAAGTTTTGGAAAAGTTTGAAATTAATAGATAAAAGACAATAGTCTCACATTAAAAATTAGGTAAAAAACTCTAAAATGAAGCAAAACTTCATATAATAAACTACACTTGGAAACTTAACCTATCTACAGCAGCAGATACTAAACTAAGCTTCTCAAGTTTTTTATTTCTTCAATATCTTTAATCTGGTATTGCAATTCTATTTTCTTAATATCTTTTCTTCCAATTTTTAGTTTCTCAACTCCAGTACTTTGTTGTCAAGCTTCAGCTGTAAAATAATTATAAGTACTGTTAGTTTCGTTTTTACATTTCCTCAAATTATATATTGAACAAAAATGTGTTAAAATTGAGTCTTCCAAGTTTGTGAGTTATCTTCGTTATCTTCATGATTTTAGTCACCTGGCTGAAAGTAGGCAAGATCTTACTCACTGGTTCTCTTTGATCTCAGTAGTCCGTCATGCTTACTCTATCTCAAGTGGTCTTGAGATAAGTTTTTCACATTCACTAAAAAAGATAGTATGGTTTAAAGGTAAATAATAATTGATTATAGTTAAAAGTAGAATCTATATACGATGAGTATACTCATCACTTTTGAAGTATAAGCAATTTAGTTTGTAAGATAAATTGCTTTTCTTAGCTTTAATCTCAATATTTAGTAGGAGAATGTTTTGAAATAAAATTTGAGTTTTCTCTGGTTATTTTTTTAATTAAATTACTTAAAATGAATTCTTATAATTTATTTTTTAATTTTCCTGGACCTTGAATGCAATATGATCTTCGGAATCATCTAAATAGTTGGGATTGTCTACTATGAACTGCATCGACTCCTCTTCCTCCATCACCTAGTCTACTGCATTTTTAGGCTGATCATCACCTCCCAAGGGTTTTGTAAATAAAATTATTTGGGGAGCTAGAATATTTTTAATTGGAGGAATTGCCTTGACTCGGAGAAAACTTATAATGATTGCTACCTTTCTCTCCTTAATTAAATATTTTATTTACTTAACTTGAATTTAAATCAAATAAAATCAAGTTTTTATCTCTGCCTAAAATGTTTTTATTTCTCCTTGCTTGTTGGATGACTGATTGCTATCAAAACGATAAATTAAAAATAATTATTCGGTGTGAGCTAAGTCAGTTTATAATTGTGGATTTAGAATATTATATTATTAATTAGTTTGCATGTTTGAAGAAGTATTTGGATCGTGGTTATCGGAGTAACTCTAAATTTGTTTGATTACTCTTTTCGCCATTGCAATATAAACAAAAATTAATAAGATTATAAATACTCTTAATCACAATAACTAGCATAGAAATTCAAGTTTTTAACATTTATATTAAATGTTACTGGAAAGAAAAGAGATTTAAATGAAGATCTTGCAGGAATTAAAAACCCTGGTTTGATTATTGGGCTCTCTAATCTCTTCTGATTGCGGGTAGTGCTTCTTTCCAAATTAATTAATAGATAGTTTTAGAAAGTTTCCTGTTTAGTAATTCAGCTAAATTAAGTGATTCAATACTTAAAAAATCGACTTTTTATTACTGCTCTGATTCAAACAATTTATGTTTTCTCTTTCTGAAACTTATGAGTTTTAAATTATTAAAATAATTAAATAATTTAAGAATATTAATTTGTAGTTATCGCAAATATCACAATTATAATTAGTTTGCAATGTTATTAATTAGTTAGATAAATATTTACTATTTAATTAACTTTCAATTTGATATAGCAATTAGAAATAATAAGGAATCCTAATTTAAATATAAAACCTTTAATTCAACCTAATATGATAGCAAAATATTTATTTTATCTCAACTATATTTTTTAGTCATAGTAAGAATAATTTTTACTTTAATAAAAAGACACTTGCTTTATAAAGTAAATTATACTAAAATAAATTTATTAAATTTGTAAGCAAGGATATCCATCCTCAATAAGTAAAAGTGTCATAAATCCACTCTACAAAGATAGAATCCTCTATTGAGAATCTATTTTTCTAAAGATTTTAAATTAAATAAAAACGATTGCTTAAATTTAAGTTAACTTTTAATTGTCAAATTAAATTGCCAATAATTATAGGTCGGAATTTTTTACAAATCGGGGTTAAGAGATATTTAATCAAGTTTCAAACTAGGAAGGCAGAGTGGTCCTCATGATCAGCTGGTACTGGAATCGGATTTGTTTAAATATATTCCGGGCTCGAATCCCACTTATTAAAAACTTATTTAAATTTAAAAATTAACGATTATTCTGATAACTAATAACAAATCATATCATCCTTAGGATAGCCAAGAATAGCATTTGTGAACATATCCAATGCGAGATCTCAAATAAGACAATTAGCAGCTGCTTGGAAATCGGGAAAGACCTATTACGACTGAAATCCTCTCAAGTGGAAAAATGTCAAAAACAATTGTAGATAATTATAGGTAGCCGCGCTCCATTACCGATAGCAATTAAAACTCATAGCATTAAATTATCGTTACTGGGTGGAGTGTATAATTAAACAAATGGGTTCTTTTATTAATCTCTTTTTTAACAACCTTCTCTTTTCCATTAAATTCTGCACTATAATTGGGAATGATATTGCTTTTGGCTTTGCTTGTTAATTTAAAAGAGGTTCTTTGCGCAAATTGCTTTGACTCAAGTTCAACTTCTCTTAAGTTTCCTCGAGTTCTTGGAGGAACCAAGTCCGACACCTACTCTCATTCAATTAATAAATTATTTTTCTACTATACAGATGGGGATATCTCCTCTGGAGGATGATTTTATTTATTGTTTAGGAGTTATGGCTCTGGTAGGATACTCATCCTCGTCAGACCTAGTATCCTATTCAACTAAAAAGCCATTTATAGCTGCTATGTATAATAAATAAATATTTTATGAAGACAGACGGTACTTATGTATTCACGCAGAGATAAATAAATTTAAAGATACTATTCTGACTCTACCACACTCAAGTTCTAGACTGTAAAGTACAAGCAAGACGAGTCCTAGATATTTGCTCTCACATTCGACTCCTACTTTCGCTTCTTTGTAGTGTCTGCTATTAAAGGAATTATTCTAATCTATAATTAATCAATAAAAAGAGTTTCTCTTTAAATAGCGATGGAACACTTTAGCATGTAAAATAAAGCTTTATTTATATCATGTGCTTGAGATTGATTCTGCTTCCTAAACTTTGACAGTAGAGCATGGAAGCATAGTATCCATTGGGGATATGGTCTACATAGCTGGTTTAATTTAAATTTGAATGGCTAGCAGGCGTCTACAAATTATTTTATAAAGATGAGAATCATAGGCTTCGATTCAACTAAAACAACCACATAAACTCCAGCGGTTGATTTTGAATCAACCTCCGCCCCAACAATTATTGACACCCTCCGTCAAGGTCTGGTTGAAACTTCTAATCTTCATGAATATATTTATTGCAATGGGACTATACAAAATATCATCAATAACTTACTGGGGATTAATGAGCTTCCCCACGTCTCAATCATCTTCCTCAGTAACTGCATCTTACTCAGCACTACTTCAAACAAATTCCGACATTACAAATTACATGTCTGATCACACAGACTCAGGCTCAATTTCTTAGTTTTACCTAGTTGGTTCTAACAACGATCAATCTTACTTTTGGTTTTTGTAAATAGACTCTTCTACCTAAACTTTGTCATCAAACTACCTCTTCTATTACAGGGCCGCGAGCACTCTCATGTGCCAAGGCTTAGTAGGTATGGGCGGAGACTCGTTTAATAAAGTAAAATGTAATATACAATATAGTTGTTTGCTTATATGTATTCAACTAGCGGTAGCAATAAATTTTACTTCTTCACGGTTAGCACTTCAGGTGGAGCTGGGACAGTAACATTTTATTATTAATTTTTTTAACTCCTAGAACTTTGAACACTTACACTTTAAAGGATAATAAATTCATTGTTGGATTCATAAGCCAAGATCTCACCACAAATTTGTATGTCGCCAACATCAAGAAACTTCCAAATTATGATGGCACAACCATAAAATAAAAATTATTAACCACGATCTCGTTGAATAAGTGGTATGGATCATATTTTAAGCATTTATAGTATATCAGTGATGAGCTATGATATGAGTCAAACCTGCTTCACAACTACTGATTCCGACAGTGCCTCTTAGAGCTTAGTTGAAGACACTTCTTCATATGCATTCACTCTTTCAACTTCAAATGTAGGAAGTAGCTTTACTCCGAAGACGAGCACTTCAGTATATCACTCTTCAACAGAGCCAACTAGCAATTATTTTAAATGGTGCTCTCCTTAGCACTACTCTAATTTCAACTTCCTGGTGCTAGACTTCAACTACCACAGTTACTATTTCTCCCACAACATCTACATCTACTTACACTATCACTTATTTTGTATAGCTATTTCTACTATCTATAGCAGTTATCAGTGGTTTACATTTACTGCCTTCACATCCAACTGTGATGATGCAACCTTTACATACTAACTATATGATACAGGTACCACTACCCTCTCTAGCTACGTAGGTTACGCAGGAGGAGGTACCAATTCATACTATGTCTGGAGCAACACAGAGAGTGACGCAGGCACTAAGGTACTCGATGTCATAGGCACTGTTTCCTAGAATGGGGATTAGATTACTGGAACTATTACCATCACCATAATAAATCCGTGTGTTACTGGTACAATTAGTCTGGTGAGTTCCATCCCTGCCTACACTTACTATATGGGAGATAATGACTACTATACTATGAGTAATTATTTCACCTCCACAGATATTTCCCATTACTCAAGCTGCTAAAAGACATATACAGCTTACAAGGATAGTGCTTGTACAGATGCATGATTTAAATTTAAAATTATGGTTCACGATCTTATTTACAATAACTTAGTCAACTACTATCCTCTAGATAATTTAAAATAGATTTATACAATCGACGATGTATTCGATCAGACTACAAAAGAGGCATACATTAAACTTGAGATGACTGCCATATATAATTAAAAGATGTTATATTCGCTTATACTTTTTAATAGAAAATAAATTATTTCTCAAGAATATAATTTTAGTGAATAAGATGCTTTTTATATTCTAAAACTATAAAAAAATTATGCCTCTTCTTCTATCTATAATGTTCAAATGGTGTAGATCTATATCAGTAAATGCAAGTTAGCTACCTTTACTACTCCCACTTTTACCACTCTATACTATGAACTGGAGAGCACAGCTTTAGTTTCTTAGTTTGCTGCTTTTACAAATTCCATGGAAGCTACCTGTGGAGCATTCATTTACACTGCAGAGTTCAATGATGGCTCTGGAGTGAATGGCACTGCAGTCCCCTCATCTCATATTTAATTTTGCATCTTCATTTGCAATTACATTTGTTGACTCTACACGCACCTTCAATTATATATTCACTTAAATTTATTCAAAGTTAGTACGAGCAAGGCAACTGATGTTGGAGCCTACTCCATCAAGATTTATTTTCTTCCTTAAATTTAGATTATTGATAAAATTCAAATAGCACATAATTTATTTTAGTTGATCTTTTTAAATCAAATCTATTTCTTAATAACCAATTACTGCCTAACTCTGTTAATTACCAGTCTTCTTTATATATGATTCTACTAAGATAGCAATTTTTAAATAAATGATTAAAAATATGATAACTACGAATTTAAATAAAAGCTAATTCTAAATCTCATTCTTTACTTCTTTAATTAATTTTGGCGATAATGGGAAAGTTGGGACAAATAATTTGTATTTGGTGAAATACCAACCAATTCAGATATTATAGAAATGCGTAATAGTTGCACCTACTATTTAATCTCAAACGTATACAGTCAAAGCAAGTCCAGTCCTCGAAGTCGAATAATTATTTAGCTATTTTATGCCAATTATACAGTGTTTAACAGAGCTACATGTGTGCCATCTGCCACTGCATTGACTGTCACACTTTCGGTTGTAGGTCGCACTTCTGTACCATTTAATATTTTAAATCATCCTGGCTAACTTACGGGTAAGCAGATAGAAAAATAACTGCTGCTCCCACTGACAATACTGATAAAGGAATTTAAATATTTTGAACTTACACGGTCAAACTAACAGCAACTTTCTACAGCTCCTATACCCTAAAAACAATTAATATTTAACTTACACTGCTTCTACTAGTTTCTTGTTGACAATTTATCCCTTAAACACTAGTCCACCTCAATTAGACGAGGCACCTGCTGATTAGACAATGAAAGCAGGAGACGAATTAAAGTATAGCATAGGAACGATATCAGATGTCGATGGAGATGGATGGACAGTCACAGTTACCTATTCAGGAGGAGCGAAGTTCGGTTCTTTTTCCAACCCCACATTCACATTTAGACCCCTCTCTAAAGATGCAGGCACTTACACTGTCACAATTACAATCAAAGATAACAGTCCTATCCCACTATCTCAAACTTATTCTTTCACAGTTACTGTAGAGGCAGCCGCTGCAAGTTCAACTGATTCTGGATCCAGCTCAGGATCATTTAATAAATAACTTTAAGAAATAAAGTTATACCAACAATTAAATGCATGTTCCAATAATCATTAAGAATTATTAAGGGCATTTTTAGAGTTATAAGATTTAAAATAATTTAATTTGGATCAAGTTTCTAAGGAGTAGTAATTAGTTACACTTTACCAGCAAACGCCACTCAAGATGAGAAAGACAAATTTAACTTAATGGAGCTGCTCTATCAAAATTTTGGAGCTAAGATAAAATCTATTTCTAAGACAGGCTTTATGACTATTCAATTTCTTGACACCATAATGGTTCCAAATATAACTTTCAGTGAAGTAATTAATTCTACTGTGCTCACTCTAAAAGCAAAGCCAAGCTAGTATTCAAAGGAGAGCTACCTCAACTTCACCTGGAGCTGCACAGACATGACATCTCAATACCTCTACATTTAACTCAACTTCAATGACCCTCTCAAAGTTTCAATCTATGATGTAAACTCGAAAAGATGTTCTTTAACTCTAAATTTTAGCCTGCAGATGCGATGCAAGTTACTTTTATGAAGAATGGCTATTTTGTGCAAAATCTACTCTCAGAGCAATAATCCCTTTAAAATATGTTTTAATAAAGTACAAAACAGTCATTTAGAGGTCAATTCCGAAGTAAATGGATTCAGGAAGTAAGAATTTGTCGCTCGCTAATATTTTTTCAGCCGCTGCTTTACTAAATTCAGTTGGAGGATCAGCCAGTAGCTCTCTTTAGAGTATTATGATGAGTAACTTTGCTGTCAATATCGTCATGTAAGATAAATGTAACTTAACTTGCCTATAGGTCAGCCTCATTGTAATACCTGTGGGGCATGATTAATGTGCTCTAAATCATAGTTCACATGCCGCTATTCTCTGTTAATTTTCCTAGCAACTCCCTTGCTTATTAAATATAAAAATAGTCTTTGTACTCTATGATAATTATGATTACTAAGTTCGATATTCTTCCTTCCGCCTCTATGGGTGACTCTGTAAATTATTATGATTTTTCTGTTTTCACTTTCGATGATGACGGCGCATAGTTTTAATATTTTATATCATACAATGAGGCTTTTGACACACTAGATATCTTTATAATTCTAATACAAAAAACTATAAAATCTTAACTGCAAACGGTATAACAGCAAAGTGCTAGTAAAAAATATGGGAAGCATGTTTTACTATCTGATGGGTATTCTTATATCAGTGGTAACTTTGCTTTTCTTCAGATACCTCTCAACAAAGATTTGCATTTATTTTTAAGAACAGAATGTAAGCCTTCCTCCTCTGGGTAAACTTTTATAGTATAAAGAGGATATACGACTTTTTCTCAGTGATAATCTTCTTCAACCTGATTTTGAGGTTTGCTTTGGAGGGTTACATGTCCTTTACAATAAGTGCTTTGATTAACTTAACTGATGTAAGTTTGCTTAAAACATTTTTCAAACTATTACCTTAGTTGAGATGGGACAACGACTCAGATAGATTTTCTGCTTTGCTATGTATATGTCTTGTAACTACTTCTGTAATTTTCCCTCTGCTAATTTAATTATAATTGACTTATAAATTACGTTCTTGCTTTTCTATTACTTCAAAAGGCTGCATGAGAAGTTTTTTAAGACTAGGATAAACTCTATCTTTGAAAATCTAAAGATGAGCAGCAGATTTCCATTCACAATTATCCATAAAACTCAGTGCTTCAAAGTTTAATTTTGTGTGATTGATGTTCAATTAGTTCTTCTTATACAGAAGACTGCTATTTGGACTTAGTGTTGTGCAGCTGATTGGCTACAAAAACTAAGCCTTCTAAATTTACATAATGTACCTTCAAAGTTTGTCGCTACTCATTTTTCTGATAAGAGTGCAGCCTTTCGAAGAAGCCACTCACCAATTACATTGAAATATTTAACGAGTGCTGCATCCTCTATAAAACAAAATAAATTTGTCTATTGTTCTTACCACCTGATAGTGTTCAGTAACTATGTTTAAATAAAAATGTGGATGATGTGGACCTGCAGTACACATTCGGATTTTCACTGATAGCAATTACTATATTGAACGTCTTGGTGAACACCATACTCATGATCATTAAAACCTATGAAAAGATTAAGTTGGCTTTGCAAAAACTCTGCAAGAAATATGCATCATGTTTATAAATTTAGAGAGAGACTAAAGCACAGGCAGCTTAAAAAGCAACAAGAGAAGTACATGAAAGAGTAAGACCTTGATGCAAATGAGGGAGCAACTATTTAATGAGTTTATTTTTGAGCTTTCATAGATAAAGTTAAAAGACAACTTGCAGCTAATCCAAAGATACCGGAAGACTAGCAAGAATACATGGTTACAGAAGGAGGAACCGTATATCCAATCGCTTTGGGCTTTTTAAATAAGCAATTTCACTTCTATTTTTATTAGGCTAGCCATTTGGGCAGCAAAATAACTCTTTCAACTCAACTTAATAAAAAGAGAAAGACTAAGGCAAGCAAAATTTCTTTAGTCAATATGAAAATAGCAGTGACAGCCCAAACAAAGGAGATAAGTTCAACAACACATCTTCAAACTTCCTTGATAATCCTTATGACATCTACAGCAAGCCTTAATTTTAAAAGTAAATTTTGTTTGCCTAAAGATAAAAAGAGATCGATCTTTGACTTCTTCGGATAATCTTCAGATGTTCCAGTTCCAACCAAAGCTAAGAAAGGCCCGCTCGAAATTATTGATGCTTTTGACATGGATCATGGGCAATATGGTTAGAATCGCACTCCAATTCATAACTAATTCAATAGAACTCCTGTTCATCGTGTTGATCCCACTCAAAACTTCCAAAACTTTGACTATGATGGAAGCACTAATCTACACGATATGCAAACTAATTTAAATTTTTTTCTCAATCTGTTGACTTTGATAATCTCACTAACTCATTAATCATTTAATCCTTCAAAATTTCTTATAATTTTTTTTGCCTAAATTATTATATAATTTAATTGTAAACTCTATCGATAATAATCTGCTCTCTAGAGACACATATCCTCTGGATGCTAGGATGAATAATTAGAATTACAACGATCATTCGTCTGTGCAAAGCAGTACCAAGAATCTCCTTGCCAATTAGAAAAAGAAGCTCTCATCTTTCCTAAATTCTAATGGAGGAGAGTCAGTCATGAATTTCTAAAATGCTCTTGACGATTCAGTTCGCAATTCTTTTGAAGCCGAGAGCCCAACGAGATCAAGGCAGCGGAACAATAAAGCTAGCAGGGGTTCAAATAATTTCCATGATTTGCACTCGCTTATGATATAGGAGAACCCTCACTAATATCCTAAATTTTATTTTAAGACGATCTAGCTTCTAGTCATTTGAATGCACCTAGGCTCATCCTTAAAAGCCCAAGCCAAATATCCATATATTCAAATTAAATTCATTATTTTTCTGTAGCAAAGTTTATCTACTAGACCATTAAACAGTAATTCCAAGAATATTTGCATGAATAAGAGAGCTAAAATGATAGAGAGTCTTAATTGATTAATTAATGCTAATTTTGCATAATTATGAAAATCTTAATTGCAAGATGACTTTGATGAAGCACCCTTTGATATTAATGATAATGAAGATCTCAATCACAATCATCCTGAAGAAGAAGAAGATTCCCTCATTCAATTATGATCCATAAGACTATAATCAGTAGCCTGAAGATGACTTTTAAAATCACTAGCAACATTCCTAGAAGAAGACAAATCTAAAATAATAAGTCTATTTTTAAGATAAATTTTAATAAGCAGATATATGTTAATTAGAAAATGCTTTTTTATTTTGAGAATCAAATTATTTTATTAAATCTAGAGCAAGAAATAGAAAACATTTTCTTATGAATTTGAGGATATTGATCAGTATGAATTTATTTTGCATGATATGAATATGAAATATTATTTCTAAAGAAGAGTGTGATTAAAATTTGAACTTAAATGACGTAATTAAATACAATGAATGAGCTCTTACAGCTGCTAGCTAGTGTTGTTGACTCATTTTTGATTGGTCAAAACTCTAGTTCAAGATGAGTTGCATGAGGAATATTATTTTAGGGCTACTGGAAATTTTCAGATTGCTAGCAAGTGTTTGGCTGCACTTTGTAGTTCTGTTTTATTTCCTCTAAAATTAAAACACTTTAATTTTTTGAAGGACCTACTTTCTGATGCTGATTCTCCATAAATTACCTCTTCCATCTTCTAGTTTTCTCAAAATGTAAATCTAAGAAACATAATAATTAAAGCGCAAGAGAATTTAAATCTTGATCTTGTACCTGTATTCTTGCAAAAAGATTCCACAATTAAAAATAGTGCAATTCTTGGAAGAGGAGATAATCTTATTGATAGCATTAAGTTTCGAGAATACTGAATAATCAAAGAGGCCCTTCTATATGTCAGTGAGGACTCCCATCTAATGATCGATAGATTGACTATGATTGGCTTCTCCTCTATTTTAGAGTAGCGTTGGTTGAGCAAGAGTATTTTGTCCTTCACGTTAATGTTTATCTTGGTTCCCTATAAGTGCTGTCTATCAAATATACCAATGCACATATTGTCGAAGGATAGACTGTCGTTGGTAATTTTGACCACAGAAGACTTGCATATCATAGAGGTCTGTATCACCATTAAATAAAATAAGTATATTGAGGGGCAAGATAGAAGATTTATCTAGTCCTTAAGCTCAAAGCTGTAGCAAGGTGATTAAAAAATTGTACCTATGGATTTATCGAGATCTAGGAGATAGAAAGATATGGAATGAGGATTTCTGAAAGAGAACTCAATTTAGTTGCTTCTGAAGCTAGATATTCTCTAGACTTGGATCCAGTTCTCTCTCCTAGGGAGCAGAATAGTTTGCTCTACGACAAAGTTTTGAATGTTCAGGATTTGCAGTTGAGCAGTGTTCTTAAACCAAAGTGCGTACAAACTGCTAGTCAAAAACAAGAGAAAGCTAAAAATTTAATTTGAGTCAACTTAATAACCTAAGGCTTAGCCTGGATAGGCATTTTGAAAGACTTTATGCTGCCATTACTTTTGTTGAAGACTGCGAATATATTTTGCAGATGTAGGTAGGAAAACAAGTGCTTCTTATTGCTGGCGATGATTTAAGCCGTGCAGCCTCCTACTACATGAATAACCTTTAAGCTATTCTGGTTCATAATGAGAGTCCTATGTTCCACATCTGAGAACAGGAAGTCTGACTTGGCTTGGAAACCGTTGGGGAATTCTTTGAGGATTCCTTGCTTAACGCAGATGTTTCCATATAAATAGAGAAAGATCAGCATATTTGGTTTTCTCAGTGAGTTTTTGGAAGTAGTAATTGTCGTGGCGAGAAGGCTTAGGAAAAGAGCTTTACATACTTATTTGCACGAAGAATATAATGGAATTTATAATTATATTATTTTTGTTCGAAACATTATCAAATCCTTTTCTGAACTCTTTAATTCTAACACTAAAAATATATGCATTGATGCTCTATTTAATTTAATTTTTAGTGCCATTTATTAAATGAATTTAATATTTTTTCTTTGATTATTTTGAATGTGTTTCTATGATTCAAAATATCTCAAGTAAATAGAACAATAAGTTTGATTTAAAATAATATGATCTGTGGAGACTAAGCATTAAAAGCAAGGAAACGCTTTATAAATTGCCAAAATAATTAATCGTAGTCCGAATCTCAAAAGGTCAATAATAATAATTACTAACTCAAAACATATATGACAATCCAATATAGAACTGTAAATTATTCCATAAAATACCCAAGACCTATAAAATATTTTAAATCACAGAGCACCCTAATTTAGTTTAAATATATTTTTGATTCTCCTTATCTGGACTCTTGTACATATTACGAAGGCTGAGTCAGTAACTTGCGATTAAGGCTCTTACTTGGATTATTCTACTAACACCTGTAAAAATAATTATGATTTTTTCTGTTCATGTAAATTACTATGAGTTGATTGGAAGTGTTATAATTTTTATGGATTAGCGTGTGACTCAAGTTGCAAGACTTGCGAGAGTAATTTGGGCTGCATAGAATGCGCAAACGAGTTCATGATTTTCAAATCATAGAGTGCTCCAACGACAGGATTTTGCAAGCAATCAATTTTTAATTAGCAATAGCTATTAACTAAATAAGATATTTTGATAATGCGATATTGGCTATTATCCAAGCGAGGATGGATTATTTTGCTCAGGTAAGTACCCTATCTTGATTTTAAATTATTTATTTTACTCTATTTTAAATACTCTCTTTGTTTTAAATTAATTTAGCATACTTATAGTAAAAGAAACAGTTTTAAAATAAATGTGTGTTAAATTTAGAATAATAATGCATATAAATGATTTTAGGAAGCATACATTTATAGAGTGCAGTCAGGCCTGCCCCTCAGGAATTTGCTTGCATAATTAGAATAGTTATAAAAATAAAGTTGTCTTATCTGCCCTCCTGATATTTTTAATATATCAACAAATAATTTTTATAGAAATTAGAAGAGTCAAAGATATAGTTAGTTATTTCAATTGCATGAAATGAAATGAAATTTTTGATTTTAATAAAAAATTAATTCCCTTAATAGCTACTTGGATTTAAACACTCTAAGTTTTAATTAATTTTTGTAAGTTGCGTGAGCTCGTGTCTGCCTACTTTTATTCCAATGATCATGACTCTTTCTACTAATAAAGGATCAGCAAACTTATCTTATTGCAGAGGTAACACCATACTTTTTAATAACTGATTCTAGCTTATCAATTATAATTTTTATAGTTTTGATATTAATTTTGTTATTCTTTATGAATAAATATATTTACTGATTTAAAATAATCAAATGTTTGTGGATTCTTCGTCCTAAAAGGGGCTAGAATTAGGGACATTTAATTATCCCTTTAAAGATGTAGGCTCTGCTATCTATGAGATAGATTCTGCAAATTTATTTTGATTCCATTATGAGGGAATTACTTTTATTTTAAAAAAATATTTCTTAAACTAATTATAGCTCAATTATTTATAAAATTTCTAAAAAAAATTATAAATAAATTGAAAATTTATTCAATTTATTTATTTTTAAGCAATTTAAGGAAAATTGATAATTTGAATATTCTTCCCCCTGGCTAAATAAAAATAAAACAAACCCAAAAAATTTCAATATTTATAATCCATTCCTTATTTTTATTAAGTTTTAATAAATTTTGAAAAAGAAAATAAAGTTTTATTCTTTCCCTTTTGAACAAGCAGAGAATTCAAAGCAAATTATTTTTTGGAAATTATAAAAATTTTTTTGAAAAAACTTTTTAAGAAGTGTTATAGACAAGAAAATTTATTTGGATGAAACCCCTAAAATTTAAAAGGTAAGATTTTTCCACAATTTTTTAAGAAAAAGAGATTAAGATTTTCAGTTTTCTCTTAAAATAACCTTTTTTATATTTTTTAAATAAATAATTTTTAAAAATAGGGGTTTGTTTTTTGGATAGAAAAAAAAATCTTATTTAAAAAAAAGGAAATAAATTCTGTAATTGCGTTCAAAGTGATGATTGCGGAGATTGAAAGTCAAATTAGCCTGACATTTATAAAAATAAATAATAACAATTGGGAAATACATTAGAAACTACTAAAGAAGATTATTTTAATTTATCACTTAATTTAGCCCAATCTATAATAATCTTGATGATTAGGTAAAATTAAACTGTAAATCTTTGTCATCTGTCATTTTCTTTTATTATTTTTAAATCCGCATCTTATTTATAAATTAGGAGTCTAAATTCCAATAATTCACAAAGCGGGACTATTATCTTAATAAAAATAAACAAAAATATTTTCCTAAAAATAATATTTTCAATAAGAAGACTAATATACTTAAATTTCAACATAATTTATCTTTTTTAACTTATATTCCGATACGTATAGAATTAAAAAAAAATAAATTATAAACTTTGAATATTTTTTACTTTATCTTTAAGTTGATCAATATTGATGCTAGTAAAAAAGCAAAATTGAAAATCCTTAACTAAGATGAATACTCATTAAAAAAAATATAAAAAATAATATAAATATTTACTTTAAGAACAAAGGAAGATGCTTAAATATGAATTTTACAAATTTTAATTAAATTCCTATCGTAATTATGAATAATTACTTTTAATTTTATAAATAATTATACTCTTAGCCAATCTCTACATTTTTCAGAATACAAGGCAGTAGCAAATATTTTATACATTTATATTTGATTTGAAATATGTGATTCTTGAGAAGACTAACTACTAAGCCAGATAGGACATAGAGAATATTTCATAAAACTCTGCCATTCTAATTATCAAATCTAACTTTACAATTAGAGATGTCGACATACAAAGTAACAGTTACTATTTCATTCAGTATAGATGAACTTACATGAGCTAATGAAGAAGCCCTTTTGTTCTACGCCTTATGATATTCAAACTTATAAATAAATTAAATCTTTTGCTCTTGCCTTCCTCGTAAGTTTTATTTTAAAATTAGGGAGCGTTTTCATCTTTAAAATATTTTAGAATACTGAGATCACAATATATGGCTTTATAAAACTATATAAAATATATTTAAGATTTTAATTGCCTTGATTATGTATAAATGGCTCCTTGTTGATTTATTTAATTTGAAGTCGCTCTCTCCTCTAAATTTATTTGTAACTGATACTACTATTCACACTGAATACTTGAAACAAGCTTTTGACTTGGAGGCAGACTGCTCTTTAACGAATTCATATGCTAACTATGGAGATATTTCTTTCAAAAACTTTTCACTCATAGGAGAGAAGTATTTGACCATTTCTAAACCACTATTCATTATAAAATTATTTTTTTAGAAATTTATTGATAAATTTTAAATTTCAAGTTTTTATTTGCTGTGTTTTATAAATATAGTAATCAATTAAAATTAAATTATGATTTAAATCCTTAAATATTGATTTCCAATTTTTTTATTTAGTTTAAAATAATCTGAAACCCTAAACAATCAATTAATAAAATTTATAAATAATTTATATTGTAATTATTATTGAAGAGAAATAATTTAACTTTTAAATTTATAACAATATTTGTATAATTATGAGTGCAGGTTTGAGACTTATACTAGAATAGGGGATCCTAATTTGCATACTTTATTTGTTGATTCTCCAATCAACTGCTTGAAATTTTAAAATGAAAACCAGAATAAAATTAATTCCAACATAAAAATTAACAAAATATAATTTTTAAATTCAAACTTGGATAAACTAATAAGTTTTTTCTAAAATTTTAAATAATTTTAATATAAAACAATTAAAATTTTAAAAGAATTAAATATAAAAGGGCAATTAATATAAAATAGAAGTTCAAGAAAAATTAGTCAGAGCATTTTTTAATTTCAAAAATAATCTGCTTTAAAATGAGATAAAAAAATATTATCTAATTTTAAAACTAATATGACATATATTCTCTCTCGAGGAGGAGACTAAATAAGGCCATTCAGATATTTAATATTTTTATTCTAGCACTTAATTGAAAATATCACAGCAGTAAATGTTGACACAAATTATTTTTTATTTGAAATACCGACTTCATTAAAATTGGCTCCTTCTATAATACACTTACCCTCTCTAACTTCTACTTCTAAAATGTAAATCTAAGGACCCAATAAACTTTTAATTTATTTTTTTACTTTTGGAGTAAATGCAACTTTGAGTGGAACTCTTTTCGTCAAAAGTAAGATAGCTATGGTATATTTTAATAATTTAGACTTCACTTACTGCAAGTCAACGTTAATTGGGAGAATCTTGTTCCAATTTATTTAAGTTCCTTTTCTACAAGCCAGCAATTGCTTACATTGATTTAATTTTAACTGATGGAATTTACCTTTATGATAACTTAAGTAAGATAAAATTAGCAATGGTTCAATCATTCTTAGTGGACTAATCAATAAAACTCTCAGACCATGGTGAAGCACTCGACAGCCCCGCAGGATGCTTAGTCTTACTTTTCGAACTTAGTATTCAGAAATAACTCCTTGGGCTCCAACTCAGCCTTCTAATTATGTATTTAATTTGACAGGTCGTTTAGATTCATCAAGTTGACTAACTGTTTGTTTCAAAATGAATCCATATCCTCCAATCTTTCATTTATTAAATGCGCAGTACATATCCATGCTCAAGACTCAGTCTTTTTAATTCTAGAATCTAACTTTCTCAAGCATAAAGTATGGAGATACTATCTACTCCAATTCTTATCTGATTAGGAGTGATGCCATCGACCTCTACAGTTATACTTAAAATTCAATAATTCAAAATGTCACTATAAGAAACTCAGAAGTCAATTTTCTCACTCTAAAGGGTTATAACTGGATCAACTTAACTAGCTCATAGTTTGTGACTGTGACGCTTTAGAACATCTCGATTAAAATATTTTGATAAAGGATAATCCTATTAAAGGAAAAAACGACTTCATTCAGTTTGATAGGTACCAAAATGAGAGGCCAGTTCAAATTCAGATATTGAACATGCTGATGCAAAACAATTCGTTTGCTTCGAGTGGGAATATGATAAGGGCAACTTCAAATGATATCAACCCTATTATAATAAGTGGGCTTACTTATCAGTACAACACAAGAGCGTAAATATCTATTCAAGCTACTAATAAAGATAAAGTACAGCTCCCTCTAGTCATCAAAATTTTAATTACAATGTTTATTTCGAATAGCACCTTTAAACACAATAGAGTAATTGTGGATGCGCTGATCAAATTGTAAACTAATTCAATGGTTTTTGTGGACAGTTGCAAGTTCGAAGACAACTTTTCGAATTCTAGAGGAAGCATATTCTTCGGCGATTTCAAGCAGTCCTATATTTAATTATCTTCTTGTATATGAGCGTTAAGAACTCCATATTTTAAGATAACTATGCCTTCTTTGGAGGAATATTCTATGTGTGGCAGCAAAGCTAGATAGTGTTTAATAATTTCTCTAACTTCTTTAAAAATTGTTTGAGAACTGTAATCTAGTGAGAAATAGAGCTTTGAAAGGCGGCATCGGCATGGCTCTGAGTAGTGGTATAATGAAAATCAGTAACTCAACTATTGTTGAGAACACTGCCCTTCAATCTAGCATAGCATCTCTCGAAGATTCTATTGATGTAGTTTTATACAAATTATAATTACAGTTTCAGTGATTTCATCCACCTTGATTTCTAATAACCTTCCCATGAAAGCTTAATTTATTTGTATAAAACAACTGAGTTCTTTCAACTGTTTACCTTTGATTTAGAATACCTAGCAGCAATTCAAAAAGTTTATTCAACTTCGCAACCAATTGTATTTTAATAGAGACAAAGCAGAATGTTATTTCGGTTATCAAATCTACTTTAGTCATTAACGACTCTGCAGAGATTCTTATTTTTTAAGATAACGCAAGAGAGCAATTTCATAAGTTAGTATCTATCCTCAGTTACTTTAGCAGAAGTTAAGATCCACAATATTTCCTTCGAGCAGAACTTAATATCAATTATAAAATATAAACGATTCCTCATTCTTTCAAGCCATATCCAGCTCTTTAACTCATTTTTTTTTACAAAACAGTCACAAATATTGTTCAACAACATAAAGTTTACAAAAACTAAACTTTTTATTACGCATAAAAATATTTTAACGTTAAAATGAAATAACAACCTATTTCATGATAATTTAATGTAATTTAGGCTAAGATGCTTATTCTTTAGAATTTGGTGTTTAAATTGAATTGATTTATAGCCAATTGTATGACTTCATCTATGATGCAGGAAATTCGGACAAGTCGCAGTAAATTTTTATGCTAGCTCTAAAGTCCACTTTGAGCATCTCATCTACCTCAATTCGAGAAGCGAATGCCATTGTGATGGCAGTGTCTTTTTCAACTTTGAACTTAATAGATTTTGAAATCAACGATTCAAACTTGTAGGCATCTTAATTATAATTAAAGTACAATCAGTGGCTTCAATTTGGATAGACTCTACAACTATGAACATGAAATGAGTAACCTTTACTAATACCTCCTTCGAAGGAGAGTCAATCTTCTACATTTCAAGGTCTGATCAGATTGTATTTGAGTCCTGCTCGTTCTTAATTTTATTGTCTTAGAACTTGACAACATACTCATAGACTCAATCCACTCCAATATCATAATGTTCAATTCAACAGCAGAAGCATCTACTTTTATCTGCCTTTATTTTACTTAGTTCGTGAGTGACACTAGAGTGATAGCATTTGTTACTGAGGACTGCGTAGTTTAATTGAATTAGTCTTCTTTCAGAAACTTCTACTCAAGTGGCCAAGGGGGAGTAGCGCAATTCAGGCATGGAAACATCTATGTCTACAATTCAACCTTCCAGAATATTTTTATTCTTAAATAACTCAGCCACAAGAGGAGGCGTCATTAATTCAAATATAATTAAGAATTTTTATCAAGAAATTCTATCATTAAATTTCATCATCATAATTTTAAGGTTCAACCTTATTTATAAATGCTTTATTGTTTGCTTTTAAAGTCTAAAATATTTGTAGGAGTAATTTTCTCATCTCCTGAATTCTTTATTTATATATTTAAGATTATATTCAAGTAGAGTGCTCAGTGAGTAAGAATTGCAAACTATCTAACTTAAAGTGTAGTTGAGTATTGTGAATTTGACTTCCACTACAATTATATGAGCTTATTTAATCAATGTATTCGAGTATAATGTAGCAACGGAGTAGGGAGGAGCGATTTAATACAGCAGTTAAAAGCCAACGAATCTTTACAACAACATTTATATAGGAAACTAAGCACCCTATGGACAAAATTTAATTTATTTTGCTAGCTACCCCTACTCTTAACTAATTTTATTCTCTGTAGCTTTGCACGAGATTAGTGAACAAACCACAGCGAGTGGGCAGTAATTTTAAGGCTACTTGCTTGTTAGTATAATAGATGCTGATGGCTAAGTTATTTCCAATGATGACAATTCGTAAGCTTATTTAAATTAACTGCCTTAACGAGTATTTTAGAGTAATTTAGATTACTGAAGTTGATTATAATATATTAATTTATATTCCTTTAAAACCTCAGTCGAAGGAAATACCTAAATCAAAGTCATCAATCAACAAATAATGTTTCAATTTAAAATAGAAAAATGTCTTATAGATATTCTAGTAATCATAATACAATATAATGATAAAGCATTATCTTATTGAATGGTGAAGCTAACTTTACAGATCTAAAATTCTTAGGGGTGCCAAATTCGAAGAACGTGTCTTTTCTAATCTTCTCTCCCAACATAAACACAGACTATATCAAGACTCATTACAACATCAGTGAGAATATCAACAATCAGCTTTTTTATCTAGATTTTAGAGATTGCAATGTGGGCGAATACACTTACTAAAACTAGTAACTATTATTTCAAAGATAAGCATTTACTTTAGATGCATGCAGTGTGAGCCTGGATACTATTCTCTCGAAAAGGCAGCAATCCAATGCTTTCCTTGTCCCTCAAATGCAATTTGCAATGGAGGCAGTTCGGTTGAAGTCCTCCCTGGATTTTGGAGATTAAAAATTCTCAAAAAACCTTAAAAAATTTTATTATTCTATTAGAAAATGTTTAAAAGGAAAGGTTTTGGAGGTGAGATTGAGAGTTCAATATATTATTTATTTTCATCGGATTAGTTATGCAGAGAAGGCAACGGAGGCAATCTTTGCGAAAAATGCTTGATCATAAACGCTTCCTCAATATTTTATGTTTAAATAATGTGGATTTTTAATCTGATTTTCTAAAAGGTTTAGATGGAGTGAAATACGCGAAATCTTACGACAACTAGTGCAACAAATGCCCTCCAGTGGTTTACAACGGCATGATGCTCTCTGTTATAGCTGCAGCCATCATCATCTACCTGCTCTTATTGATATGGATCAACATCAAGCAGAGAAACAACAAGGAGACCTCAGTCATACTCAAGATTCTCACCAATTTCCTTTAAGTCCTTACAACCACTGAGTCACTCAAACTTAACTGGCCTGATACCTTGATCAAATTCTTCAACATATTCTCTCAGATTAATTTAAATAAATAAAGTGGGTAAGATCGGATAGACATCTGAGAATCTACTATCCATGGATTGCTTTTTAAGAAACAGTGTCCCAAGCAACATCTCAGATTCACTTATCTACTTTAAGACAATACTTATCGGGGTGCTCCCTCTCATTATATATTTTGAAGTGAATTTATCAAGCATAGTTTCAATTTTAATTATCTTCTCGTTGATCTCTATTGGAATGATCGTGATCTATAAAGTGTTTAAGAAATCAAGGTCTGAGTTGATAACTTGGCTCATCGTGTAAATGATTGTGGTGATCTATTTCTTGCATCCCTCCATCACCAAATACGCAATTAATAATTACATAATGTTTGAATTGGGATATTCTTTTGCCTAGAATTAGATCTCGGAGAGCACTGGCTTTAATCAGATGTGTAGGTTTTATAAAAAACTAGTAAATGAGTTAAGTGTTGGACATCAGATCATTTGAAGTTCAGTCTATCTTTGGGCCTGCTCTTTTCTTCTCTTTGGGTAGTCGGGCTGCCCTTATTTGCATTCTTTCATCTCTACAAGCATAGGAGGCATTTAGAAGATGAGGAATTCTCTTCTCGCTATAGGGTGATCTACCGAGGACTCAAGAGAGAAAGCTACTACTGGGAATTCGTGAACATCCTCAGAAAAGTATTCATTGTAGGGGTTAATGTCGTTCTGCAAACGCAGAGAGACATCTTCAAGTCCATGGTCATTCTCAATAACATTTGCATTTAAGTTAACTTATATAATTCTGCTAGTGTTAAATTATATCAATCTGTAGATTTATTTATTGGATTTCTGATGAATTTATTTTGGCTAATGAGGATGCAGTACAAAATTCAACCCTACAGGAATCCACTTATAAATGAGCTAGAACAAAGAGAGTTGAGGTCTACTGTCGTCACCTACTTCGCCTCCTTTTTCTTCATTCATTCAGAAATCCAAGATAATTTTAACTTATTTTGAAGAGTGGGTGAAGTAAGTGGCATTCGGATTGATAGTAGCCTCTTTCGCCTACTTTCTAACTCTGTGGCTGTATTGCTTTCTCTCCTTCTCGAACTATAAACTGCTCAATAGAATTAGCAAATATGTGCGTCTCCTAACTCTCTTACCAAGTGATGAACTCTATCAGAAACTCAAGAAACACTTTGTCTTACTGTAAAATAATATGTCTTTTCTATTATTAAATTAGAAAGTTAAAATTCAGGACGCACACGACCGGCACTAGGCACCGGTCGCCCTTTCCCTGAAGGCTTTCTGTTTTGGAATCCATTGGCTGGTGGGTGGGGCTTAAAAGAGGCAAGGGATAATGGCAGCCGAACCCTGGGGAAGGTGGTGAGCTGCTCATGGAAAAGATAAAAGGTGAGTGGTTCCCACTCACCCTCCTAACCCTTTGTTGGCGTGGAGGGATGATCTATGGCAAACACTCAGTTCCTTTGCAGTTTGGACAGCAAAGCCAGCGCTACGGAGCCAGCTTTAAATCCAAATTCGGCGGGAAAGCTTTGTGGTGAGTCAGATAAAGTGCGTCACAGCAAATATCATTGACGTCACGGCCTATCTTATTTATGCCGGGGGCCCTTTAATTCCCTTTAATTATTAATTATTATAATTATGTCTTCTCTTTTGCTAATTTGTGGAGGTTGATGACTTGAAGGAATCAGCCAAGATGCTTTAAAAGTTTGCAACAAAGAGGTTAAGCAGCAGTTTTAAAAGTAAATATACTGCTGTTAAGAAGAAGAGCAGCAGCAACAGAGTGAGAGTGTATGCTTTTGAAGACTTGAAGTAGAGGGAGCAGTCGGACGAAGATTTCTGCTTCTCACCACAGTAGATACAACTAGAGGAGAAACTCAGCATAGACACGCATCTCATATCAATATACAACGACATAGATTCTAATCAAAGGTATTTAAATTTATTCTGTTGGGGTCAAGCCCAGAAGGAGGAACCTTGTGGCCCCTCACTTCAAGACCTCTCAAAAGTCTCTCATAAATACAAGGGGAAGTGTGTTGACTTCAAAAAGAGGCAACTGGGAAGTTCAAATTGAGATGCTAGATGAGTTCACTTCTGATAAATAGAACTTGCCCACTGAAGATGCAGAAGACAAAGCACATTCTAATTTAATTTTAAGCACCTTCAAGCTCATAAAGGAAAGAAGAGTCTTCCAGGAATCTACTCTCCAAGATAGCTCAAAAGCAAATTAAATCTTTATTATTATCTTAAACAACTAATCTTAATTTGATATTTGAAATAGTTTTAATATTTTTTAAAATTAGTTTTTTCTTCTAAAATTATTAAGACAGTGTGCATTTTTTCTTATGTTAAAACTTTGATTTTCAGATGTTCATTTATTCATACTTATGTTTAGTTAAAATTAAGAGAAGGAAGTTATTAAGCACTTAGAATGCTCGGGCCTTCAGCAATCTTAGTTCTTTCGTAAAATATAATCAGTTTATTTTAGATTACATTTTCCTTTCTTATTTACAGTTTAATATTCAGAGAATAAATTAAAAATTACAAAGTTCTTTAGACTTTATTACAAAAAAATAAACTTACTTTGAAATCATATTTATCCTAAAGCAATTTTATGTTTACTAAATTATTATTCGCTCTAGATCCTTAAGGGCAGATAAAAAGGGAGCAATTTATTTATTTTAATAGAGGAAGAAATTGTCTGGCAACTTCCTCAAAGCTTGAAGATAAATGATAGAATGCTTTTAGAAGCAACCTATAATCATCACAAATAGTAATAAATTCATTTTAAATCCTTATATTTTAGTTTCACGGATAACTAATTTGTCGATAGACCTGAAAGTGCGTTTAATTAAAATAAGGTATTTATTAAAATAGAAAGTTTTAAATAATATTTAAATTAAACATCCATGAAGCAAGTGAAGGTAAAAAGCATTTATGGTTTGTGTTTCAATAGGAGACTTCCTGTATCTCTTCTCTATTAGAAGATTTAAAGTGTACGAATTACCTATCAAGTACACTTTCATAAAATAATTATATTATATTTCTGAGCGTCATCTGAGAAAGTCATAGCGAACTCAATGCCCTCCTTCTCTCTAAGTAAACTTGGTAACAAAGGAAATGATGTTTTACTTGAGCTTATCAAGCTGTAGGTTTTGCTGTCTGAGTCTTTCGTTGTTGGAGTCTTTCTCGTAGAAAGGAGAGTTGTAGAAGTACTCCATCGCATTATCCTTAGTCACCCTCGAGTAGTAGTTAATAAATAAATACAGTTTAGGAAGCCAGGGTCCACATAGAAAGTTACTCCATAGTCCTTGTACTCTTTCTTCTATTGTAGCAGCAGTCCCTGATTCTAAACCAACATTATCAACTCACTTCATACCTATACTCTCCCTTGATGGATACAACTAATTATTTAATAAAATGTAAAATGTTTTACACTAAATAGTTTACGATAAATATAAAAATATAGAACCTTATCATTATGAAATAGAAGTGAAATGCATAATTCTATATTAATAAATTAGTAAATTATTTTGAGATGGGTGAAGGCTGAACTGGAATGCAGATTGTCTGATTAACTTTGCATTTTATAATTAATTGTTTATTTTGCTAAATTAATTGCATTTCTCTTTGAAAGCACATATAGTATTCCTAATTCTTATTCTTTAGATATATCAGCCTAGAAGAAAGGAGGAAAGAAGTCGAGTCCCCATAAGAAAGGGAAGTCCTCTGCCAAGATGTCAGCAGCTGATTAATTTATTATATGGATGACTCCGCCTAAAAGAAGAAGATGAACAAGTACAATGATGTGGATGACTCGGATGACCTTAAGCGTAAAGTAGCAACATCAATTTTATTAGAGTACAATTATTTGTAGCAACTGATGATGAAGATGAGGAGTATGACGATGAGGAGGGAGGAGAGTCAGAGGAGTATGAAGATGACGAGGAGTACGGAGAAGAGAGTGACGATGCAAAGCAGAAGAACTCATTCGTTTCAGGCAACAAGGCAACCTTCAAGAAGTTCGACAGCAAGAAATAGGCCATCAAGAATCAGAAGAGAAAGTTAAAGAATGATGATGATGATTTAGAGATAGATGAAATTGAATATAAGTGATGATCCTTTGGGAACACTGGTTGGACTCAATTAGAAACAGCCCATTGCAAAGCAATTCAAAGTATGACTTATATTTTCAAGCCACGAAAGGAGGATGAAAGGAAGTTCAAGGAAATGACCAAGCAGAGAGAGCTAGCTCAATAGAGGAAAGCAGCAATCAAGGAGCTGACTTCAAAGTTTGGCTTCGATGCCAGAGCAGTGAGAAAGATGCATGAGGTATATCAGGAGTAGGACATGCCAAAGATGATGAACTACAAGCAGTTCCAGAAATTCTTGAAACTTGACGACTCTCCAATCCTCAAGAACACTTTCAACTTGCTGTGTGGTCAAGGGGCTGAGAAGATAGACATCAGGATCCTCATGCTCCAATTCATCAATGTCTCAAGCGTGGGCTTAGAAGAGAAGTTAAAGTTCGCCTTTACTCTTTTCGATGAGGATGATAGCTCTATGATCACTTACAAGGAACTACTCAAGATTTTGTAAGCAAACTATCTTGCTTCATCAAAGGAGGAAGTTGAAGCAAAGGCCAAATTGCTTTTGTCTGAATTATTTAATATTTTTAATCAAAGGGAACTGCAAATGCAGATACAGTCATTACCATTGAAGACTTTCTCATCATGGGTAAAAAGTACAGTTCTATATTTTACCCTACTATTTGATTTCAAATCATCCACCCTCCTCTTCTAACTTGTGAGTAAATTTAAACTCTACTGATACAACAAATAATAGCTATAATACAGATTCAATAAATGATCAATTGATGACTTAGAATTCCTAAGCACGTAATGAATCCTTTCCTGATGACTGATCTGATGACAAATCGTTTCTCTCCCCCTTATTAATCCTCGAAGCTACTATTTGCTCTCCTACGAATTAGACTAAGGACTTAGAAATTTCAGGGGCCTTCTTGGCAATGAGTTTCTTGAATACTCTTGTATATACGTCCTCACACTATAAAACTCATTTATCTTCTAAGGTCTTACTTCATAAAAAGACTATGGAGTGGCAATCAGCAGTTAAGTTATTGTAAGGGTGCTCTAGTCCTTTCTTTAGCATTTGAGCACATTCATATCAAACCTAAAGCTTTGCCTGAACTGTTGATCCCTTCCAGAATCAGTCTCCTTAATTTGGCTTGGGTCAAGTTCTTCTGTGTAGCATGGGACATAGCTCTTACTCATATCAAGGCTCTTGCTTTTGCCTTCTGAATTAGGAAGGGCTTTTGAAGATTAAGCCTGCTTTGCTAACTTGAGTAAGCCATTTACTTCTCCTCTCCCTTTTATGAAGTCTTCTGGGACATCACTCAGATAGATGTAGGAGGCACCAGTCGGAGATGAGAAACTAAGGTGCTTCAGGTTTACTAATCTTTACAGGAGTTGGGGATGCCAGTTGTGAGTCTTCGCGAAGCAAATTCCAAAGGGACTTGCTTTCTCGGATAGGTGATGGTCCTTAACCAATTCTGTCAAGACCATATCCCAACTGGATCGTTTCTTTAAAGATTACAACTACGAGCAAGAGTTATAAAAGCAGGGATAGTTACTTGGTGCACTAAGAAGCTCATCTCCTCTTCTGTTTGATCTATATGGATATCTATTGAAAGCTTTGTATAGACTGTGCTCCTAGGCTTATCAGTTAGAGAGAACTATAAACACGAGAATTAGTAAATCTTCTGAAGATTTTGAAAGATATTGGAATCATATGAGGTAACCATTATTACTTAAATGATCCACGTATTTAAAATAATTCATTTATTTCTACTTATAGAGTCTTTTCGTTATTTATATTTTAACCCTTTTGTAAATAAATTTACTATTCTTAAATCTAGAATTGATACATATATTTATTTAGGTAATTATCTTACAGAAATCTCTTTGACTTGGAGACTGGTGTTATAAGCAATCTGCAAATCAGAGTCTTTCAAGGAGGAATTGCCCTAAAGAGACTGAGTGAATTCGAAAGTGCTTGGGTGAGACTGGTCGTTCAGGCTTTCTGTCTCTACCTCTAGAAGCGAGTCAATTAATTACTTTAATATTTGCTTATATCAATTTAGTTGGCGATGCTTGAAGTGTTTTTCAACTAAAGAGAAAATAAATCATTACTCACAAAAAACATGAATGTTCTTACATTGAGATGAAGTGAGGTTTCAAAGTCATTCATGAGCAGGGATGTGGGTGAGACTTCAGATTGTTACGTAGCCCAGTTGCTTGAGATTTGAGTGGTGGAGCTGTGCGAATTACAGCAGCCAACGATGTTGCCCATTTTTTGTTTATTTTAATAAATTTAATAAACCACTCCCTTTGTATATTTTATCTTGTTCTTGATTTGCATTGGTGGATTAGCTAAATTAAACAAGAGAAAGCAAATTACAGCGGAATAAATGTCATCTTACGAAGAAGGCCAGTCCTACTATGAAGAGGAAGATGGAGAGGAAGAGGAGTCAGAGTACGAGTCGGAGGTAGACGGACTGACCTCAAAACTTAAGAGCAAGAGAAGTGTAGTCAACAAGGCAAAGAACAAGCCAAGTGGCAGGAATTTGTAGGATGTGGTTGTCAGTGACATCAGCAATAGCTCCAAGCCCAAGAAACCTTAAGCTCAAGCAAACTAGCCTCCAGTAAGATAGTCTAAGGAGAAGTAAAATGCGAATATGCTCAATATCGAGAGTGAGGAGGATATGCAAGTAGAGTCAGTGAGTAGTCATCAGCAAAAGCCTAGATAGTCAAATATTTCAATTATTATGATTATTACTAATTTAAGCTTGATTTAGCGAAATTTTTTTTTAAATTTATGAATTCTATTGATAGTTAAAGTTTCTGCATTGGGATTCCCTTTGTAGGCTTTGAGTTTCCTGGCAGTTGAAAAAAATGTCCATTTGGGACGATCTAGGGCTCATTGGATAGCGCTTGAAAAATTAGGGGGATTTTAAATCCTTGCTTTAAACCCTCTTTTGCCTCCTGATGGGGGTTAAAACCGGGATTTTAATGTGGCAGGTCCCAAAATTTTAAAAATTTAAAACCCCCAAATTTAAATTTTGCCCTCAAAAATTGAGGATTCAGCCAACACTTACAGGATCATTGTTTCTCCCCCTTGAAATCAGCTTCTCAATGATACCCATATTGCTATGGTTAATTAAATATTTTTGGGCCTTTCAAGCACCTTCATGCCCATAAATAACAAGAGAAAATTAAACCTTAAAATATATTAACCCCAAAAACCTAAAGTTAAAATTTTTATTTTTTTTAAGGGGAAAAAAAAAAAAAATTTATTTGAGTTAAAATTTGGGAAAAAAAAAAGTTTTTTTAGAGATGGAGCTCATAATATCTGAGAAACGGGAAGGGTTTTTTTAAAAAATTTTATTTAAAGTTGAATTATTTTTAAATCATTTTTTTTTTAAATTAATTGGGTTTTAACTGTAAATTTAAATTTAAAAAAAACTTTTCCCCCGGGGGGTTCGAACGACCGTCCCCCAAATCTTTAATTTAGACCCCAAATTAGTAGGAAAAAACCTTTTGAGGGGGGGCCGAATTTCGGGATTAAATTGATTGGGGGAAACGGTCGTTCAAAACCCCCCGGGGGTAAAATTTTTTTTTTTAATTAATTGACAGTTAACCAAATTTAAAATTTTCAAAAAAAAGTGATTTATAAAAAATTCTTTTTAATAATTTTTTAAAAAAACCCTTCTGGGTTTTTCAGATATTATGAGCTCCATCTCTAAAAAAAAAATTTTTTTTTCCTTTTTTATAGCTCAAATAATTTTTTTTTTTTTTTGTTTTTTTTTTTCCAAAAAATTTGTAATCTTATATTGCCTTTGGAATCAATAAGTATATTTAAAGGTTTATCTCTATGAATGATTTTATGGTCATGAAGGTGCTTGAGGCCTTTAAAAAAATTTAATTAACCAAGGAATATGGGGATCATTTTAAAGCTGATTTCAAAGGGGAGAAACAATGATCCTGTAAGTGTTTTTTTGAAAACCTCAATTTTTGAGGGCAAAATAATTAGGGGGTTGCATTTATGGGAAAAATTGGCACCTGCCACATTAAAGTCCGGTTAACTCCATCAGGAGAGCAAATAGAGGGTTAACGCCAGGATAAAGTCCTCCTAATTTTTAACCCCTTTTAATTAGCCCCAATCGTCCCCAAAAGGACATTTTTTTCCCAAATGCCAGGAAATAAAGCCCACAAAGGGGAAAACCCCAAAAAAAATTTAACAAAAATAAACATTAAAATTTTTAAAAAAAAATTTCGCTAAATCAAGCTTAAATTAGTAATACTACTAGAGAGCCACCTAAGAGTAAGAGATCCACAAAGTCTAAAGGCTAGAAAAGTTAGATGGAGAAGTCTGAGTATGCCTCCGAGTACGATGAAGAAGAGGAGGAGGCTGAAGCTGCGAGTGAGTACTCTTACTACTCCCAATCAAATGCCTCTAAAATGGGCCCGCAAAAGCAAAGTGTTAGAAAATCTCAAGACTAAGCATCCAAGAATATTTAACCAGGAGCTAAACCAAAAAGGTCAGGCAGGAAAGACAAAAACTCATTTGAGGTGGAGTTTAGTGACAATAAAAAAATAGGAGATACCTTTAGAAGCAACAACATGCTCTCAGAGAAGAACTTTGCGGTCGGACTTTAGCGCTTGAAGTCTAGAGAGGCGGACCAGATTCAGGACTCTTCTCCAAAAATGCAGCTGCAATCTAAGAATACCTTGGAAGTGCCTGGTATGAGCACAGGAAAGGCAGCTTAAAATTACCCTTCCAACTAGAAATCATCTCCTATTTTATCATTCACTCAAGTAGCTGATAAAGTAAACGACAGAGATATCAAGAGCAAGAGAAGCAATAAAAATGTCGAGAAGTCAAGAGATAGCAACATATCTAAAAAGAAAAGGAGATCCTAAGCTCCCGATGAAGAACTTAAAAGTGAGATCGCTAAATAGAAATCTTAAGTCAGGATGAATAATTTCACGGATTTTGGAGCAACCGATGATGAACCTCCAATGTAAAAGTCTAATAGAGCTCCTCCTGTTCAAAATAACTCTTTATTTTTTTAACTAGGAGGTCTTAGAAGACGATGATGAGGAATCAGAGTATGAGTCTGAATACGAGAGTGAAGAACCATCTCAGCAAAAGTTAAATAACTTCATGCCGCAACCATAGAAGAGCTAGCGTTCCAAAATTGAAAAATCTAGAGCCTCCCACAAAGCTAAGAATAAATCTAAGATCTTCCAAGAACCAGTGACACCGTAGTAGCAAAATAACTTCGTTGCTAAAGAATCAGTATAGGTAAGTTCAAATTTGCAACCCTCTTCAAATGCAAGTTAGCCTGCCGACAAACAGAACCTTTTCTAACAAGATTTTATGAGAGAATTGGAAGAGGACGATAGAAAAGATGCACTCAAAAACTCATTCGACTAGGAAAAATCTATTACTAAACAAAAGAGCTCTTAGAAACTAAGAGTCTCTTAAAACTAACTGCAAGGTAGCTAATCAAAGCAAGTTGATAGCTAAAGTAAGATAGGTCTGAAAAGGGACAAGAATTCAAACTAAGTTTCCTCTAATGCAACTCAATAGAATACTTATCAGAATACTCAGCAGCCTTAGTCACGCAAGCCTCAATCCTCAGTCAAATCAAATCAGGCTCAGCTTTTGCACGTTTCTTATTTTAAGCCTAAATCAGAGAAAAGAAACGAGGAAGAAGAGAGCTACTATAGTGGGGAAGGAGAGGAGTCAGAGTATGATGAGGAATATGAAAGTGAATAATAAGAAGAAGATAATAGACAAGCTAACAAGTCCAAGTCAAGGCATAAGATTAAAAGTAAAAGATCCTAGCCACCTTCTGCAAAGCAAGAAGTCTAAAAAAAAAAAAAAAAAAAAAAAAAAAAAAAAAAAAAAAAAAAAAAAAAAAACTACAGCCGCAAGGACCTTCCATGTTCCCTGAAAAATTCTTGGAAATCTCTGATGAAGATTTTATGGAAAAGTCTTTGAATGATTTCAGGCCTCCCACAACTGGAAATAGAACTATGCAGTACTCTTTAAAAATGAACATTTACTTATTTTGAGTCCTTCGATGATGGATAGTTCACAACTAGACTATACGGAGGGGTAAAGTTCCATCAACTGGCAGGTGGAGAGGAGTCTCTGGATGAGTT